>CM076999.1:5466140-5666140 GCA_039090855.1 Macrothele yani | reverse complement strand
GCTGGTGAAAATTGGTGTTGCTGTGAAACATATTCTGAAGCTTGATATGTTATCAAGAAAACAGCAAAAACTGAAATTAAACATACAACAAGTTACTTAATTCAAACATTTTGACTACATCACCCCCAAAATGAAATGGAATAGCCTTAATACTTAATTCAAACATTTTGACTACATCACCCCAAAATGAAGTGGAATAGCCTTAATATCACTGCGGAGGGACTTTTTGACTCTCGCAGATGTGTTTGAAAACATGTGTAAAAGTGAAGGACGATAGTTTCGAAACTTTCTGTAAATTATACGTTCCCGTAATACAGTTGTATGATTTCTGTATAACTTACGATACCCACTCCGAAGAGACTTTTTGAACGCCCTATAAAATATGTATGTACACATTGTTTCTGCATAGACAAATTTGAAAAAATTTTACCCACGTGAGGTGAAAATAACTGCATACAAATACTAACTTTCAGAATGCCCTGTCAAAAAACATGGCAAAACGTGTCTGGTATTTACAACATTCACTCGTAATTCATATTTAATTCATTCACTTGTTGTTTTAGCTCTTTTGTTCTTATTATGTATTATTCAGATTTAGGCGAACGTAAGAAACGTGTCAAAATGCTTCAGATAGAGTCTGTTAGTGTCGAATTGGGTAATATTTCTGTAGAAGGATCCGTTCAGTTATAACGAAATGAATTTCTCCGTCATTTCTGTCCACGCCAGGATTCGAACCCGGGTCCCCTCATTCCGGAATAAGTCACTCTACCAATTGAGCTACGCGGATGTTTTATTCTGATTCCTATCCGCCTTTATGTCGTGTGCGTCCTTCTGGCAGGACGCACACGACATAAAGGCGGATACGTCACATCTCCTGGTACGTTACATCATCTCCCCCTTATTTTTTATTTATTTATTTTTTTCGAAGTGCTGGAGAAGGGATTCTCTTATTTTTCCTATCTCGCGGTGTGGAAATAACATCACACCATTGCGAGATTTTGAACGGTCGGGTCATCCGGATAGTTCGGGCGCCATTATAACGATGGGAATTTCTCCGTCATTTTTATCCGCGCCGGGGTTCGAACCCGGATCCCCTCATTCCGGAATAAGTCACTCTACCAATTGAGCTACGCGGACATTTGTTCTGCCTACTATCTGCCTTTATGTCGTGTGCGTCCTTCTGGCAGGTACGTCACATCTCCTGGTACGTTACACAGTGTCGAAACGTCTCGAAATTCTTCAGATAGTCTGTTAGTCTCGAATTTGGTAATATTTTTCTAGACGGGTCTGTTCACTGTCAAAACGTCACATAATCCTACAGACAGTCTTTTAGTGCCGAATTGTGCAATATTTTTTTAGACGGATCGGTTCAGTGTCGAAACATCTCAAAATGCTTCAGATAGAGTCTTTCAGTGTCGAAACGTCTCGAAATGCTTCAGATAGAGTCTTTTAGTGTCGAATTAGGTAATATTTTTGTAGACGGATCCATTCAGTGTCGAAACGTCTCATAATGCTTCATTCGGTGCTTCTTCTTCTTCTTTTTTTTTTTTTTTTTTTTATTTTGTGTCGGAATGTGTTTTCTTGTCAAACACGAAATGCAATTGCGATACATATAAACATATTTCGAAATTTCCGGTAATAGGCGACAAGAAATGGTATCACGGTGAACATAGTATCGTATCCAAGAGTTTATAAACGAAAACTAATCACATGGTTTTGGATTTAATGTGCTTTGAGATCGGGTAATTACTGGCATTATTACACGGAAAAAATGCCCCAGATGCGTGCAATGAAACTAAAAAAAAAGATGCACAATATCCAACATTATAAAACAGTTACGAAAGGCCCATGGCAAAAGATTTCTCCGGGTAACTCCAAATAAATCAAATACAGGTTAGGGAATACGTAACATCCTACCACTCAATATATAAATAAATAAAAAGTAATCAGGTATGGGAAGTATATTATGTATAACCAGGTGCTTCGTTCCTTCCAGGATGAAACAGCAAGTAATGCTGATAAAAACAAAAACCAAAAGAAAAGAAAAAACTTGATGTCCATGAACATGGCCAATTCCACGAAAATTCAGGTGAATAGCTATCGACTTTGAGATGGTAAGGAATCTCAATGGCTACGAGGATTCGAGAATGGTCAGATCCCGTCTAACCACTTCCTATAAAGTCTGCTGTCTAACACAAAGTCAACTTAGGTAAAAGAAGGGGAGCTATAGATTGAAGCATCCCCCCCCCCTGTCAGCGTGTCTCCACAGAAGACTGCACTAACGATAGGAAAGGGGTAGTAGGAATTCTCGACCTTGTGATTTAAAATAAGCGCTTAATAAATCCAATCACGAGAAAACGTGTTTCTTAGAAATTACTTCTTGGAATTAACCCATCACAATCATTTCTTGGGCGTGTAAAACCGATGTCAGAAAGATTAATTGAAGTCGTGATTTCTAATTCACGAATGGAAACAGTGTAAATTCCGTTATTGTTGAACAAAAATGGATGAGAAGATGTGAAGAAAGCCGCCCTTCTCTTCCAAATTTTAGACAATTGCATATTTTTTCGATATATCACTTCTTTTTGGAGAACTAGCAATTATGCCCGTTCTCCGAATGGTGAATCTATAATTTTTGAACATAAAATTAAAGAAAGGGAAAAGTAATTTAAGATCCGTAATACGATTTAGAACATGGGTCAATGCATACGGTTTGACGCAAAACGGAGAAGGCTTTGGCGCCCCTTAATTTTAAATCAAAATTTCGTGGAATTTTTTGCTGCATTTCAACCACAGTTAGGCAGGAATGCATTACAAAGTAATGGAAGTACAGATTACAATTAACGTGTAATGCATTACAAGGTAATGCAGTAACAGGTAATGTATTACAAGGTAATCCCAAGTATGGTTTGCACAAGGAATTAATCTGTAATGCATTATTACCATGAAGAGGATATAATTCAATTATGTCTTCTTCTAATGCTGCCTTTTGGCGTATGCGACTATCAGTTTATATCTCTCTCTATCGTGCACTGCGTGTAGAATTTGTGCAGTTGTCAGACCAAGCCAGCTTTTAATATTGTCCATCCACATAGTGTTCTTCCGGCCAGGTCTTCCTTTCCCTTCTATTTTACCTTCCAAAATGATTTGTGGCCGGTTGTATTTGTTGTTATTCCTTGCTATGTGTCCTAGGTATTTACACTTCCGTTCAATTAAAGCTCTTGGGCAGTGTTCATATCACGCAGGACTTGGATGTTTGTTATCTTGTCAGTCCAAGAGATTCTCAATATTCGTCGGTATAGCCACGTTTCAAATGCTTGTAGCTTCTTGATTGCTGTTGATGTTAATGTCCACGCTTCTACTCCATATAGCAGAATTGGCCATATGTAGCATTTAAATGTTTTCAACTTGAGTTCGGGTCATAGAAGATTTCAAGGGAGGGATAATTCAAGTAGTTTCCCGTTGCTTTTTCGGATCGCAATTTTTTTAATGGTCTTCTGGAGACCTTGTGAAACGGTTTCGTCTGATGCCTCGGCTGAGACCTTCCCGCCTTGGATGGCCCTGTTGAGATCATTTAGATCTCGACGATATAGCTTCACTGACTCTCTCGCCGCGACAAGGCACCGTTTTTTGAGAGAGATTATTATTATTATTTAATAATGCCATTCAAAAGCAATGGAATTATTTGGTTATGAAATTACACAATTTCCAAATAATAATTACATACTAATAGTTTGTAGAAATGTACGTGTGCCAAAAGCTATGTCTAGAAAAGTCGGCTATGTAACATAGCAGAAAGAGACCGAAGTGTCGTGTAAAATGTTCTGGAAGCGGCAAGAATGTGTTAGACGTTTGTAGAACGTTCCAGAATGATAGTAAGTTGGAGAGTTTTATGTAAATCAAGACTATTCCAGAAGGTTCATATCCTATCGTAAAGTATATATAAAGGAGTCAGTCGCAAGCTAGTCCAGTGTTCGTATTGAGAAGTACGGCAAAAATGTCAAGAGTTCGCAAATTTCTGTAATATTCGGCAGGGCACCCCGAGTTGCTGAATTCTGAGTGTAAATGTGCTTGTGGCTACAGTGGAGTAATTATTTTGAACAATGAAACAAATGTAATGAGCGAGTATACTGTACCGGAAATGTGCGAAATGATTTTCTCTAAATAAACATCCCATTTTAGGTTACCGAGACAAATTTTAATAAATTCAGGCTATGATGAAAAAGGAAGTTTCGTTTCTTTTTATGATACAAATATTTCTTCAATATTTTTTTAATATTTCATCAAATGGTACTACTTATAGTTTATTTTGTTAAAAAGTGTATTACGACTCATGGTATTCTTCAAAATACACTGGCAAAAAAATGAAAAAAGAACACCAAGAAGGAAACATCTGATACCAACAAATTAATACAGCATAATAACGGAATACAGAGGATAACGTGATCAAAAAATTATGGCAAAATACAGCTGTATTTGCTCGTTAACTGAAAAATAACATTTCCATGTAACATGGTTAGTACGAGGTTGAACCGCCATGAACTGCGTCACACTGGGCAATTCTGGCATGGAGTCTGTCGTACAGATGTTGGATGTAAGTTTGGGGTATTGAGTTCCAAGCATCCTCAACCTGGACGCGTAAATCGGGGATCGTCGTGGCTGGCCGTGGAGACCGGATAAGTCGTTGTCCCATAAAATCCCACACGTGCTCAATGGGGGACAAATCCGGTGAACGTGCAGGCCATGGAAGTTGTCTCACACCCTGAAGTGCATGTGTGTGGGCGTGCGTTATCTTGCTGGAAAACACCACGATGGACCGACCTTACACATGGCGCAACAACGGGCTGAATGATGTTGTTGATGTAGGAGATGCTGTTTAACGTACCCGGTACAAACACTAGGTGTGTGCGGGAGTGATAGCTGATCGCTTCCCACACCAAGAGACTAGGTGTAGGCCCTGTGTGTCGCTGGCAGATGCAAGAAGGGTGGAGACGCTCTCCTGTGCGTCTGCGAACACGCATACGGCCATCGCAGGCTCCCAAGCAGAATCTGCTTTCATCGCTGAACCCGACAGATCGCCATTGCGTTCTCCAGTGCAGACGTTGGCGACACCACTGCTGCCGTTCCTGACGGTGGGCTGGAGTCAGAGGTACACATGCCAGAGGCACACGTGCACGTAGTCCTGCATCCAGTAGACGGTTGTGGATTGTTCGCACAGTCACCTCAGGTGCAACGACAGCTCGGATCTGCGTCGCAGTGGATGTTCTGCTTGACAACGCCGCTCTTCTTATGCGTCGATCGGTCCGCTCATCAGTCCGTCTGTGACTCCCGGTTCCACGTCTTCTCGTGTGGGAATAATCCTCGGACCATCTACGCCACCATCGTACCACCACCAATACTTCCCGTCCAATTCGCTCCGCAATACGACGATACGACCACCCGGCCTCGCGGAGTCCGACTAGACGACCTCGCTCAAAGTCCGATAACTGCTGAAATCGTACACGTCTTCCATGTCCAGGCATTGCAGCTTCTTCAGGGTCTTCGCACGTGTCCGTACGCCGACGACTGATTACATTCACTTCGCCGTACTCCTTAAATACCACCGACGATAATTTGCATATTATGCCGTGCTGTGGCGTAAGCGGTCACCGGTTGGTCCCGCAATTAACATCACACGTACGTAAACTCGATCCCATTAGCATATGTAAATTTCATGATCGTCCGCCAGTTCCTTCTTGGTGTTCTTTTTTCACTTTCCGCCAGTGTGTAACAAGTTGACTAATTATACCTAATTGTTTGGAAATCGTGATTCAGGAACAAGAGTGCGTTGAATGCATTTTAACAGATAAAAATTTAAAGGCCTGCGGAACCTCCCCCTTCACTCTTTTAGCTGAAAACAGTTTGTTATTCCTGAAATGTTAGAAGAAGTAATTACTACGTACATCAGGTATGTATATAGAATTTTTCTTCAGGTGGGGGGATAAAGGAAGGTTTTGAAATCCACCGTTTGGAACAAAATTAAAATAAATGAAAAATTGCAGAAAAATTGAAGCATTTTTTTCTAATGTAAGTTGATACATTTTTTATTAAATTAAGGCATTTTTTCTAATGTAAGTCGCATTTTAACCGAAAACAAAAAAATGAAGCATTTTCCGCAGTGGGGGGGGGGGGGGGGAGGTAGGCTAAATGCGCCACTGTGCTAGATATATAGTAATTACTTCTATATCATCATCATCATCATTGTCAACCATTTTCAATCCACTGCTGGACGAAGGTCTCCCCAAGTTTCCTCCACAACGGTCTGTCTTGTGCCAGTCCCCTCCATGTCACTCCCGCACATTTACGAATTTCATCCACCCATCTCCCATGTGGTCTTTTTCTGGGTCTTTTCCTGTCCCTTGGAATCCAATCTAAAATTTCGGCTGTCCATCTATGGTCTGTCCTTCTGGCAGTATGTCCAGCCCATTGCCATTTCAGGGATTTAACTCTGATCATGATGTCTTCCACTCTCGTCATTTTTCGGATCCACGAGTTCCTCTTCTTATCTCTCCTGGTTATACCAAGCATGCACCTCTCCATGCTTCTTTGAGTTGTCTGCAGCTTTTGTATGTCTCTTTTAGTTAAGGTCCACGTCTCTGCACCATACGTAAGCACTGGAAGGATGCATTGATCAAACACTTTTCTTTTAAGACATAATGGCATATTGCTCTTGAAAATTATGCTGTTTCTTCCAAAAGCTCTCCAGGCAAGTTTTGTACGCCGATTAATTTCTTCATCAATGTGACCCTCACTTGATATCTGCTGTCCAAGATAAACATACGTATCTGTTATCTCCAGTTTTTCTCCATCAATCGATAAATCTTCATTTCTTGTAAAAGCATTGAACATCACTTTTGTCTTCTGAAAGTTCATTTTTAATCCCACTTCTTTACTCTTGTCAGCAAGTTCCTGGATCATACTCTGCAGCTCTGATGGGGTAGTTGCAAAAATGACTACGTCATCAGCAAAACGAAGATGAGTTAGATAATCTCCATTAATCTTTATCCCTTTGTTTTCCCAGTTCAGTGATTGAAAGACATTTTCCAATGTGGCATTAAAGAGCTTCGGAGATATGGTGTCACCTTGTCTCACTCAATTTCCAATTTTTATGTGTGTTGTATTTTCAAACAGCCGAATCTTTGCACTTGCATTTTCATAGATGTTATTAATAATATTAATGTATGCATCTTCAATACCGCAGGATTTCAGAGCCGTGGTAACTGCTGATGGTTTCACCGAATCAAAGGCTTTTTCATAATCGATAAAAGCCATGCACAATGGAAGTTCATATTCCCTCGCTCTTTCAATTAGTTCTCTCAGTACGTGGATATGATCTATTGTGCTGTAGCCACTCCTGAATCCAGCTTGTTCTCTCGGTTGAGCCATGTCCAGTGTTACCTTCAAGCGGTGTGAAAGAACTTTAGTGAAGATTTTATAAACCACTGATAGGAGGCTGATAGGTCTGTAGTTCCTGAGATCCTCAATGTCACCTTTTTTATGTAGCAGGATCATTGTAGCATTGTTCCAATCCTCAGGAATCTTCCCTTCATTAAGGCATCGAGTGAAAATTTGGGCGAGTACTGTTTCAATTTCTCCACTTGCTTCTTGTATGATGTCTATAGTAATTCCATCTTCTCCTGGAGCTTTCCCTCGCTTCATGTTCTTGATTGCATGAGCAACTTCTGCTGGGAGGACTGGAAGAACTCTGGTACCTTTCATGATGTCTGGAGTACATGTATCATCCCTTTCATATAATTTGGAGTAGAAATCTTTCACTCTTGTCAAAATTTCGCCTCTATTTCTTGTTATAGAACCATCTTCTTTTCTCAGAGCCATAATCTGTTTTCTTCCCTTACTGAGATGTCCCTTTGCTATCTTAAGGCTTTGGTTGTTTTCAATTGCTTTCCTCACTAGCTCACAGTTGAATTTCCTTACGTCTTCAGTGATACTTTTTCGTGTTGTCTTGCATAGCTCTATATATTCCACTTTGGAAGTCACATCTACTTTAGTTGTCCTCATCTCTCTTCTTTTTTGCATCAACATTTTGGTTTTTCCTGATAATTTGTTCACATGCAACTTGTTCTTAGACCCAGCTAATTTTGTTGATGTTTCCATTAGAGCTTTGGTTACTTTTCTGTTAACTTCCGAAATATCCACTTCTTCCGATGTTAGGCCTTCTAAAGCAGAGAATCTGTTCTTCAGTTCCAACTTGAAAGTATTATGGTGTTTTTTAAGGTTGGTTATGTCAATACATTTTGTTTGTCTTATGAGCTTGCCACGTTCCAGTTTAGTGTTGAGGTGCATCTTACATCTCACCAATCTATGGTCACTACCTGTGTTGAACTTGTTTAGCACACTGCAGTCTTCGATGACGAATTTTTTGTTACACATAATAAAATCAATTTCACTTGTCGTCCGAATTGGATGTCTCCATGTCCATTTCCTGTGTGGCTTTTTCTTGAAAAAGGAGTTCAAGATGAAAAATCCTTCTGCCTCTGCAAACTCAACGAGAGTATTTCCACGCTGGTTTCTGTTGCCGTGACCGAATTTACCTACTGAAGTTTCATTCTGTTGCCGTTGCCCTATTTTTGCATTGAAATCTCCCATAATTATCTTCAAGTGCTGCTTACCTTTATTATTTAGTTGACGAATTTCCTCATAAAATTCTTCAATTTCTTCTTCAGGATGACTTGTGGTGGGTGCATAAGTTTGAATAATCTGAGCCTGGTATCTTCTCGATAGTTGGATAACGAGTCGTGCAGCTCTGTCAGAGGAACTTTCAACTTCTACCATTTTATCCTTCAGTTTCTTGTTTATTATAAATCCAACACCACTAGTTCTGCCAGTATCTGTCCCACGATAATAGAAGAGATGTCCACTTTTCAGTTCAATGAGATCTTCTCCTTTTCTCCTTACCTCACTTAGCCCGACGATGTCCCACTTGATCCTTTGTAGTTCCTCTTCCAATTCAAGAAGCCTTGAATCAGAAGATAGGGAGCGTCCGTTATAGGTAGCCAAGGTCAGCATCAAATGGCAGCCTAGTCCGGTCCTCCGGGGATTCTTAGCACCCTCTGCCTTCATGTCGCACTGGCCGCTGCCTTGGCCAGGTACATTCCAGCTGCCGGAGACTGAGGGCCAAGATTTAAGTTGTAGAGTCATTTTGGAGGTGTTTGGCCATAACTCACCACGCTGGCCAAGCGGGTTGGTGAGTGTGGGATAGCATTTCCTCTGATCCCGATGGTATAGTTATACCGCTATTGGCGGTCGTCAGAGCCCCTTTAGTGGGAACAGGATGCACCACGAGAAGGCGGGGTTGACATTTGTCAAGGAGAGGCTGTGATGTTACGCATCACCTGACCTTACATCCCACTTCTATATATATAAATATAATAGTTAAAATTATATATATATATATATATAGCAAATGGAAAACTTGCCCCTCTAAGGTAACATTTGCGACCCCGGCCAAAAGGTCCTGAAAGAAACACTGCTTGCGGCGAAAACGGGGCGACTACTCATGTCACACACGTACAATCGCTAATACCTACATACACGCATTTGAGGTCAGAGGGGGTGGAACAATTGTCAAATAACCTACATAACGTGTAAGGGTGTACTGGTTGCTGGTTTATTCACGTTGTATTTGTTACCCATAAGTTATTGGTTAATTACCAACATACAGGGGGATTCCTAAAGTCCTAAGTCACCTCAGTAACTTGGGAACAAAGACAGCTAGGCCGCCCCGGTGGCGCAGTGGTCTAAGGCGTTAGCCTCTGATCATTCGTCCGTAAGGGGTCCGGGTTCGAATCCCGGTGAGGCATGGATGTTGTGTTTGTCTTACGGCACTGGCTCTCTCCCTTCCCTGGAACCAGTGACCCTAAATTAGGGACGGGCGACTGCTTATAGCCCATTGAGTTGCTCACGGTGGTCGTTAAACCTCAAAAAAAAAAAAAAAAAAAAAAAAGACAGCTACAGCTATGTAAGTAAGGTATGGTATAGTAAAACAACCATGCGCTATCGGATGAGAGTGACTGCAGCGCCCCTAGTGACAAAATGGGGAAGTTAGCACTTCTATCTCAGAAACATGAGAGATACGGGAAAGAGATCAATTAGAAACTTGTAGAGTATCAAGGAATTAGTAGGAAACGACATATGGTAGAAACAGTTGGGGTAAGTAGAAGGCTGGAAACGCGAACTTGGGCGAAGCCGGTTCGTGTCGTTGTCGCGGTAACAGTCTAGCAGAGAGAAATATATGACGTATGCGACCGCACGCCTGTGAGTGTCGTATGCAAGTTCTGGTGGGACATAGCGCGTCACCTGCCATATCAGGCGCGGCGTGGTAATGTATAAAGGATCGTCGGTCAGGAGCTATGTCTGTCGTAACGTGAGTGTCGGGTAAAGAACGAGCATGGCAGGCTATTCGAATGAACAGTATTGCGAGATGGTACTGCTATATGGAGAATTCGGACGCAATGCGAGGGAAGCGTCACGCCACCATGGCTTACGATTTCCGACTCATCCATCTCCGACAGCGTGGACCATCAGTCGCGCGGTTCGACGGCTACGAGAGAAAGGCAATATTGCAGCGCGTCCCCGTTCGGGCCGACCCACCGGAATGGGTAGGGATGTGCAACCAGTCGATGTTCTGGCATACGTTTTGGCCAACCCACACACCAGTACGAGGGAAGTCAGTATGGCATGTGGCTTATCACAATCCCGTGCGTGAAACATTTTGCATCAGCAGCTGCCCACCCATAGCGTACAGTACCGCTGCAAGTACTGATGCCAGGGGATGACCAACGACGTCTAGATTGGTGCAATTTTTTAGTGAACACCGTAGAAGAAAATGAGGCCTTTCTATCAAACACCCTTTGGACTGACTAGGTGCAGTTCACACGCGCCGGGTTGCTGAACAAACAAAACACACATTACTGGGCAGTTCAGAATCCATGTTTTACACGGGAAATGAGCCATCAGGTGCGCTGGTCGATCAATGTCTGGTGTGGCATCTGGAAGGACCGACTTGTTAGGCCTGTGTTCTATGAGGGCGCATTAAATGGACGAAGATACCTGCAGCTGTTACAAAGAACATTACCTGAGTGGTTAGATGATCTGTCTCTGCCAGATGTACACTCATTATGGATTTAGCATGACGGTGCTCCGGCACATCAACCAACAGCGGTACAGCACTTCCTGTCCGACACTTTCAGGGAACAGATCATGGGTATGGTGGTCCCGTAGCGTGGCCTCCATGATCCCCGGATCTAACTCCCATGGATTTATTCCTCTGGGGTTACCTAAAGGATCACGTGTACAGGGTGGAACCGACGAGTGTCCAAGGTCACCGACTGTGTATCGTCGCTGCGTGTGAGAGCGTGACACCTGTTATGCTGGCGAACGTACAACGGGAAGTTCTGTATCGCATTCAAATGTGTATGACGGCAGATGGTGGCCATATTGAACCCTATTTACGTTAAACGCAACGTTATGTAACTACCGCTGTTGCATTAAATACGACCAATGTACTCCATTTGTATTCATGTCTGAGTATAATAAACCTTGTGTTTCCCTCACGTTTCCATCCTTCTTCTTACCCCAGCCGTTTCCACCATATGTCATTTCCTACTAATTCGTTGATGCTCTACAAGTTTCTAATTGATTTCTTTACCGTATCTCTCATTGTTTCCGAGATAGGAGTGCTAACTTCCACATTTTGCCACTAGGGGCGCTGCAGTCACTCTAATCTGATAGCGCATGGTTGTTTTACTATACCATACCTTACTTCCATAGCTCTAGCTGTCTTTGTTCCCAAGTTATTGGGGTGACTTAGGACTTTAGGAATAACCCTGTATAGTTAACCATTAACCATTACGATTATAATGGGTAACTGCTACATGTCATTACAATTACCATGTAATTCTAATGACCAGTTCACCATGGTAACAATAAGTTCTTGTTCCCATTATCATTACGCTGTAATGCATTACTGATTAATTCAATTACAATTTTGCCCAACTCTGATTTCAACGTTTCTGGCATAATTATCTTTAAACCTATCAGCATTTTGAACAGTAAAGCTAAGCCACCCCCTTTTGGATTTTTCAGACTTTTTTCTAGGTGCAGAAGTGGTAGAAAAATTAAAGCAGATAATATTCCAAAGACGCCGTTTTGATTTTTTGGGGTTTTCGGACTTTTCTAGGAATCCGAATCTTAAAACCTTTCAGCCAATTTTCAGATCTCTTGGTTATTTAGAAGTGGTCGAACAATTCAAGCAGACAACGCTCCAAAGCCGTCATTTTGAATTGTTCGGTTTTCGGACCCTAAGCTCTATCAGCATTTTGAACATTAAAGCTTGTGGAAACAGGAATTTGTTGCTGCGGGGACCGAACCAGAGTCTCGTCACTCTGGAGTGAGTCGTTCTAACCTACACAGACGGAATGCGTCGCGGCAGATTTGTCGTCTTCACATGCGTGGTTCACCTCCACAGTACATCGCATCATCTCCCTCTTATTTCTTTATTAATTTAAGCGAAGGAGGAATTTTCATTAATTCCAAACGTAGGAATGAAGGAATTTTCATTAATTCCAAACGTAGGAATGAAGGAATTTTCATTAATTCCAAACGTAGGAATGAATGAATTTTCATTGATTCCATACATTAAGGAATTTTTCATTAATTCCAAATGATATCCGCTCGAGCGTTATCACCTCGTGCGGATATCACCATAGCCCGCTGTCGGCGGCTTTGGATAGAACAAGGCACGCAGCAGCAACAGGAAGGGTCTGGGAGAGCTAGAAGAACCACGGAGAGAAAGAGGACCGACGGGTTGTCCCACATTCGTGGAGTGACCCAACAGCTACGATTGCGGATATTCAGCAAGCAGTGGTACCTACCCTTCGTGCATCCTCTTATTAGTACCATTGCGTCGTCGCCAAAGACTGCAATGTTGTCGTTCCAGACTGTCAAGGAGTCACTCAGAATGGCAGCGGGTGATATTCAGTGACGAGTCCCGCTTTTATATTGGAGGAGACGACCAACGAATCCGTGTGTGGAGGCACCGTGGTCAGCTCCAAGATGAGCGGTTTGTTGTCGAGCGTCACACGTCCAGAAAGTCTGGTGTAATGGTGTGGGTTGCAATTGCCTACGAAGCCAGCTCCCATTTGGTGTTTATTACAGGCACTTTGACAGCCCAATGTTACGTTAATGAGGTCCTGCAACCAGTGGCCCTACCTTTTCTGAACGCTCACTTCGGTGCAATATTCCTACAGGACAACGTTCTTCCGCATATTGCTGCTCTCTCGAGAGCTTGCCTTCAATGCACTGACACTCTGCCATGGCCAGCCGCATCGTCAGATCTATCGCCGATTGAAAACGTGTGGGATGCTATTGGACGCGCTATTCACACTCCACCCCTACCGCACAATCTGCAGGAACTGCGTGAGAAGATTCAAGCTGCATGGGATGGCTTATCGCAGGACGCCATTAGGAACCTGTAGAACTTCATGCCGAGACGTCTGGCATGCTGTGTGAGCAAACATGGCGGCCCGACGATATACTGAGAGACACTAATTATTGGCGTTTAGCTCAATAAATGTTGCCCATGTCAGTCTCAATGTTTTCAAATCCGCGGTACCCACAGTATGTGGGAAGGTATTAAAAAATTAACCCCCTACACTAACCGAAAAGGAGCCGCGGATGGCTTAGTGGTTAGCGAGTCAGACTATCATTGCAAGGTCCTCAGGTTTGAACCTGGGCTGATCTTTCAGAGATGGTGTGATTTACTAACAATCGCTGAATATCGGACGAGAACGTTAAGTGACGGCCCCCAGGCTGGACCCACTGGTTAAATGGGTATCCTTTCCTATGCTCCCCCCTGAAATTCTCTCACCCCTCTATGTGCAACATCGTACTTGCACGGTGGCGCCATCTACTGTACTCTAATCTAACTGCAAACTGTTCTGTCAAAGTCGCTAGACTTGCTCTCATTCCTTCCGTTTCTGTGTCCTGCCCAAAAGGCGATCTCGCTGTAGGTGGCTGATACATAAACTCTACTCACTGTGGACGGAAGTCTTACAAGAAAATGACAAATACTGTATATGTATACTAACCGAAAAGCTACAGCACTCAGAGAAGCCGTGAAGCCTACAAAGACAGCGTCTCCCTGGAGTTGCCAAAAATCTGGATACAGTGCCTTAATGATCCCCCCCCTCAAAACCACCATGACTCAAATTAGCATATCTCGCGACTTCATATTCAGAACACGCTACGCTGCATATTTAGTCATTCTTTATGTGTCTTGTGCAACCGTTCTCATATTTAAATTGTGATCGTTCTAATATTTCAGTTTGTTATCTTTCTATCTGATCACACCTGATCACACCCAACATTCAAGAAAGTAGTTCACGATTCGAATCGGAATTTGTATTACTATTTTCATCGAAATAATTATAGGCATTTATTTTATCATGGAAAATAATAATACATTTATTCATTATTACAGATTTACACATCATAATTCCATAAAGAATCACATTGCAACACACCTTTTCACGCTAGCTCTGGAGAATTAAAAAAAAACAGAAAACGAAAAAATACCGACATAATTTACAAAATCCGAATAAATACTGCCAAAAAATGAGGCTTCAATCTTAGCCACTTTGACTTTCCGAACAAAAGTTGGAAATACCTTTGCATAAAAAATACCCTGGATCCGGATGAAAAAAGTAGTACTATTATTCGATATATTTCCTTCATGAAATATATTTAAAAATAAAAATAGATATTAAGGCATCTCTTATAACGAAATTCTAAAATCAATCAGCATAAAATTTATCGTAAACTACTTCTTTTCCGTTGGGTGTGATCAGGTTTCGTGTAAACAAAGTGGAGCGATACACTCGAAATCCGGAACTACTTTATAACATTCTGATTTAAGAGTCCAGCCTCAATTGATATAAACACCCCCCCCCCCCCCCCCGACAGGTGCGGCGGAAGGATACGCCTAAACACTTCAGAAATACTTCCACGAATTCTTAAAAAATTCCGACCATGTGTCGCATTTCATTGTGAAATATTTATATCGCGTAGTGGCACACGGAGAGCCGCGATATCAAACGTAGACAAACCCGCCGGCAATTGCCGCGGTTGGATACACGCAACACTTCGAATATATAGGGTGTCCATCAGTGGCGCACCCATGAAATCTTGTTGGAGGGGGCTGCATACATATATAGTATACGTACACAATGTGTGTACATATACTTTATTATATAGTGTACGCATATAGTTTATATACAGTTGTGACGTAGGTCGCTCTTAATCTCTTTGGGGCTTTCGGAAGAAGACACCATGTAATAGAAGACACTATGTAATTCCCTGAACATGTAAAATAATATTTTTGAATGTTTAATTTGTGACATACGTAGCTTTTAATCTCTTTGGGGCTTTGAGAAGAAGACACTATGTAATTTTTTTTTCATGTAAAATAATATTTTTGTATGTTTAATTTGTGACGCACGTCGCTCTTAATCTCTTTGAGGCTTTGGAAAGAAGACACTATGTAATAGAAGACACTACCTCAGACACTATATAATTTTTTGAACATGTAAAATAATAATACAAACATTTGACGTGGACTAGGAACATCAAACAGAGGTCATGGTTCTTTCCACGTTTATAAGTGAGTCACGGAAAAATTCTCATTGGCCGCCAAGGGAATCGAACCCAGTTCTTCCAGTTACGCACCGAATATGCTCCCACTGCACCACAGCGGCCTCGAATTCCTGCAGACTCACACACACTAACTGCCAAGCCAATTAGGCTTATAATTATTTCTTCAGTTGCTGCTTGCCATCTTTGGTGAATCCCCAGCATTGTGCGGGGCTCCAAGAAGCAACCTGCCAAATTGGCTTGGCAGTTAGTGTGTGTGAGTCTGTAGGAATTCGAGGCCGCTGTGGTGGAGTGGAAGCATATCCGGCGCGTAACTGGAAGACCCTGGGTTCGACTCCCGGTGACGGCCAATGAGAATTTTCCCGTGACTCACTTATAAACGTGGAAAGAACGATGACCTCTGTTTGATGTTCCTAGTCCATGTCAGATGTCTGTATTAATTATTCATCCGCCTTCTAATTATTTGTTCTGTTGCTGCTTGCCATCTTTGGTGAATCCCCAGCATTGTGCGGGGCTCCAAGAAGCAACCTGCCAAATTGGCTTGGCAGTTAGTGAGTGTGAGTCTGGAGGAATTCGAGGCCGCTGTGACGCAGTGGAAGCATATCCGGCGCGTAACTGGAAGACCCTGGGTTCGACTCCCGGTGACGGCCAATGAGAATTTTCCCGTGACTCACTTATAAACGTGGAAAGAACGATGACCTCTGTTTGATGTTCCTAGTCCATGTCAGATGTCTGTATTAATTATTCATCCGCCTTCTAATTATTTGTTCTGTTGCTGCTTGCCATCTTTGGTGAATCCCCAGCATTGTGCGGGGCTCCAAGAAGCAACCTGCCAAATTGGCTTGGCAGTTAGTGAGTGTGAGTCTGTAGGAATTCGAGGCCGCTGTGGTGGAGTGGAAGCATATCCAGCGCGTAACTGGAAGACCCTGGGTTCGACTCCCGGTGACGGCCAATGAGAATTTTCCCGTGACTCACTTATAAACGTGGAAAGAACGATGACCTCTGTTTGATGTTCCTAGTCCATGTCAGATGTCTGTATTAATTATTCATCCGCCTTCTAATTATTTGTTCTGTTGCTGCTTGCCATCTTTGGTGAATCCCCAGCATTGTGCGGGGCTCCAAGAAGCAACCTGCCAAATTGGCTTGGCAGTTAGTGAGTGTGAGTCTGGAGGAATTCGAGGCCGCTGTGACGCAGTGGAAGCATATCCGGCGCGTAACTGGAAAACCATGGGTTTGATTCCCGGTGGCGGCCAATGAGAATTATTCCCTGACTCACTTATAAACGTGGAAAGAGCGGTGACCTCTTTTTGACGTAAAATAATATTTTTGAATGTTTCATTTGTGTCGCACGTCGCTCTTAATCTCTTTGGGGCTTTGGAAAGAAGACTCTATGTAATAGAAGACACTATCTCAGACACTATATAATTTTTTTAACATGTAAAATAATATTTTTGAATATTTAATTTGTGACGTACGTCGCTCTTAATCTCTTTAGGGCTTTGGGAAGAAGACACTATGTCAGATACTATATAATTTTTGAACATGTAAAATGATATTTTTGAATGTTTAATTTGTAACGCACGTCGCTTTCAATATCTTTGGGGCTTTGGGCAGAAGACATCATGTAATAGAACACACTATATAATTTTTTGGGCAGAAGACATCAGGCAATAGAAGACACTATATAATTTTTTGAACATGTAAAATAATATTTTTGAATGTTTAATTTGTGACGTACGTCTCCTTGGAGGGGGCTTAAGCCCCCAAAGGCCCCTACATGTGTGCTCCATTGGTTGCTTTCAGGATATCTAAACGATAGTCCAGTTCCGCACACGTACGTTGTAGAATGCCAGGTGTAACAAGGAGAAAGGCTTCAAAACTGCGTTTTTTAAGCTCAGTGATAGATGAAACCTTTTTCTTGTACACAATGTCCTTAATAAAACCCCAAAGAAAAAACCGCACGGGGTAATATTCGGAGAACGAGGTGGCCATGCCGTCGGAACCCCACGTCCAATCCAGTGCCCCTGAAAATGGTGGTCTAAAGATCTGCGTACATCCAAAGACCAGTGCGGAGGCGCGTCATCTTGCTGGTAAATGATGTCTTGAATATCCTGGAGTTGTGGAATTGTAAATTGTTATAACATGTCCAGGTACGTTATGACAGTAACGGTTGATTCAGCGAAGAAAAAGTGCCCTATCACTCTATCTTTCATTAGACCAGCTCTGACATTAACCTTCGGGTTGTCTATCTCGTGTGCTACGACCACATGGGGATTTTCCGTGCCCCAGATTCGACAGTTATGTTTATTCACTCTGTTAGAAACATGGAATATCGACTCATCGCTGAGACAGATCCGTGAAAGGAGGGTGGGGTCTTCGTCAATAAGATTCAGCATGTCTGTCGCAAATGCTTTTCGATGTGGTTGATCATTTGGTCAAACTTTTTGCACTAACTGCACTTTATATGAATATAGGCGTAGACGTTTATGCAGAACCTTGTGAACCGTTGCTCTCAGTATTTCGACTTCACGACTCGCGACTCAGATTTCTTCGGGTTCCTTAGGTAAGCCTTACGCACGTCTTCCAATTTTTCGTCCAAAATGGAAGGTCTTCCAGTGCTTTTGCCTCTCAAGACACTTTCTGTTGCTTTGAACTTATTTACCCATTGTCCGATGCTCCTTCCTATCGGTGGCTGTCTCTTGTACTCCGTTTTGAACTTACGCTGAACTGTTGTTAGAGGTTTTGACTCCGCAAACCAAAATACACACTCTGCTTTCTCCACTGGGGAAGCCACGTGTTTTGTATTCCATGTTTTACGAGATTTTTCATTACATGAGACACCTGGCGCCATCTATCGTCTGACTTAACAAACGTTAATACTGTCTCTTGTACTCCGTTCTGAACTTACGCAGAACTGTTGTTAGAGGTTTTGACTGCGCAAACCAAAATACACACGCTGCTTTCTCAACTGGGGAAGCCATGTGTGTTGTATTCCATGTTTTACGAGATTTTTCATTACATGAGACACCTGGCGTCATCTATCGTCTGACTTAAAAAACTTTAATACTGTCTCTTGTACTCCGTTCTGAACTTACGCAGAACTGTTGTTAGAGGTTTTGACTGCGCAAACCAAAATACACACGCTGCTTTCTCAACTGGGGAAGCCATGTGTGTTGTATTCCATGTTTTACGGGATTTTTCATTACATGAGACACCTGGCGTCCTCTATCGTCTGACTTAAAAAACTTTAATACTGTCTCTTGTACTCCGTTCTGAACTTACGCAGAACTGTTGTTAGAGGTTTTGACTGCGCAAACCAAAATACACACGCTGCTTTCTCAACTGGGGAAGCCATGTGTGTTGTTTTCCATGTTTTACGAGATTTTTCATTACATGAGACACCTGGCGTCATCTATCGTCTGACTTAACAAACTTTAATACTGTCTCTTGTACTCCGTTCTGAACTTACGCAGAACTGTTGTTAGAGATTTTGACTGCGCAAACCAAAATACACACGCTGCTTTCTCAACTGGGGAAGCCATGTGTGTTGTATTCCATGTTTTACGAGATTTTTCATTACATGAGACACCTGGCGTCATCTATCGTCTGACTTAAAAACTTTAATACTGTCTCTTGTACTCCGTTCTGAACTTACGCTAAACTGTTTTTAGAGGTTTTGACTCCTCAAACCAAAACACACACGCTGCTTTCTCCACTGGGGAAGCCATGTCTGTTGTATTCCGTGTTCTACAAGATTTTTCATTACATGAGACATCTATCATCTGACTTAACAAACTTTAACACTTGCCACGTCTCTTGACGTTTAAAGTAATTTTTTTCTATGGTATTTTTTAACAGCATACTGACGTTGTATACTTCATTTATAGACACCCTGTACTTCCCATCTGTGATCTGTTGCACCGCATTTGTTGGCAATCAAAGGTTCCGAGCCAAAATTATAC
This sequence comes from Macrothele yani, assembly GCA_039090855.1. NCBI lineage: Eukaryota > Metazoa > Arthropoda > Arachnida > Araneae > Macrothelidae > Macrothele > Macrothele yani. Next base: position 5,646,470 of record CM076999.1, on the reverse strand, counting down.
TCACAGGCAAAGACGGAAATTTACACAAATCATCCACCTGATTTCACTTTTGCTTTATTGCTGTCTCTATTATAAAAACAATGAACTCATTATATATTGAATAAAAGTATAAAAGCTATTAAAGAACTCAAAAACAATTCAATTCGGACTTTATCAGCAGCACTACGATCGTCTACTGGAGTTGTTGACTGCAGCAGGTGTCGCTGCCGAACTTGATCTGTACACACACCAATGGTGATACAGACTTGGTTTGGTTCCAAACCGCATGGCGTTCCAGGTAGAAGCATAGGCACCTGTCTATCAGCGGTGAAGTAGCCAAACTCAGTCGTCATTCTGCAGTCATCTTCATGCTTGTGCTTACAGCATAGGACGCAACAACTTGCGATAGGACATTCACAGTCTTCAAGACCATGGTCTCTGCAAACGGTACTAGAACAGAGCCCGTGCTTACAGGTGCGTTTAGTTCCGTTACAAGCTGCTCCATCGATTTTGTGTTCTACTTTTGGCGGACAATAAGGGGACGTCCCGTTGCAGAACGCCTTCTGACATCCGTCACCTTTTGCAGTACAAGGAATGCGGCTGAAGGCTTTCTCGAATTTGCAAGTGTGGGCATTGCAGCAAGGTTCGCTGGTATCTCTGCAGGAGCGCCAATTGCCGCAGTCGCACTCTTCGCCTATGTCTATATGACCATTACCGCACGGACTCACGTGAGGGCACTTTTTCGTGTTTATGGTACATTCTCTGAACAACAAGAGTCCCCCTTTCGGAATGCAGCAAGGGTCTATGGTGTCGCACGTGAGACGAGTCCCGCAGTCACATTCTTCGTCACCTTCCCTCACGCCATCTCCGCAGTAAACGAAATCAGGTCTCTTTGTCGTGGTGCGAGGTATTATGGTCGGAGGTGGAGGGTGAGTTGGGTGTGGTGGATGTGTAGGATGAGGTGGAGGTGGAGCATGTGTAGGATGAGGTGGAGGTGGAGCATGTGTAGGATGAGGTGGAGGTGGAGCATGCGTTGGATGAGGTGGAGGTGGAGCATGTGTTGGATGAGGTGGAGGTGGAGCATGTGTTGTATGAGGTGGTGGTGGAGCATGTGTTGTATGAGGTGGAGGTGGAGCATGTGTTGTATGAGGTGGTGGTGGAGCATGTGTTGTATGAGGAGGAGGTGGAGCATGTGTTGTATGAGGTGGAGGTGGAGCATGTGTTGTATGAGGTGGTGGTGGAGCATGTGTTGTATGAGGTGGAGGTGGAGCGTGGGTCGGATGTGGTGCTTCCGCTGTTTCTGTTGAATGTGGCGTTCCCCCGACTGCTTTGAAAGCAACTGTGGTATTTCCCGTTGCTTCCATTACTTCGATGTTTTGCTTCGATATAGTTTCCTCAGGGGCCCTCGCTGTTGTTATGTTAGCCGACATATCGGTGCCGTTGACATATTCTTCTTTCGAAGTGAGACGACCTTCCGAAGTTAAATGTGGTTCTAAAACAGATTGCCAATCAGAGACATCCTGAAGTGTCCCTGTTGCTTCCCTAAGGATATCAGTGGGAAATGGATCAGGAATTGGCTCCCAGCCAGCTACGTCCTCATATTCTTCGGTTGGTTTCCAGTTGTCGGTGATTGGCAGCTCATCAGTCTGCTCCAGATCGCTGAAGTTGGGGGACTTATCTTTCAATTCCGTTCTGCGAGTGGCGCTATCGCTCACTTCTGAAGCCCCTGTAGCTCGAGATTTATCAGTCACTTCCGTAGCACCATCGGTTTGGGAATCGTCCGTCAGTTTCGCAACACGAATGGTATGAGGTTCGTCTGTAGCTTCCTCAGCAGGGATGCTGCGAGGATTACCTGTCTCTTTTGGAGCACCGGTGACATGAAGTTCATTAGTCACTTCCGCGGTAAGATTGGCATAAAATTCAGCAGTTGCATCTGAAGCTCGATTGGTATGCAGTTTAATAGTCGGTTCCACAAACCGGTTGGTTTGAGCTCCATCTCTCAGTGTAGGAGCACTAGTGGCGTGAAGTTTATCGGTCGTTCCCAGAGCTCTATTGATGGGAAGTTTATCTATCGTTTCCTGAGATCCGGTGGTGCGAAGCTGAGGTGATGATCCCAGCGCAAGGGTTCTCTGGAGTCTTTCAGTCGTTTCTAGAGCTACGGTGGTGGAAAGTTCATCAGTCATTTTCAATGTTAGAGTTGATTGAAATTTATCAGTCGTTTCAAGATCTCCAGTAGTGGAAAGTTTATCGACCGTTTTTAGAGCCATAGTTGTGTGAAGATTATCAGTAGTTTCCAAAGCTCCGGTGGTGGAAAGTCCATCAGTCATTTTCAAAGTTAGAGTTGATTGAACTTTATCAGTCGTTTCCAGATCTCCAGTAGCGGAAAGTTTATCGACCGTTTTTAGAGCCATAGTTGTGTGAAGATTATCAGTAGTTTCCAAAGCTCCGGTGGTGGAAAGTCCATCAGTCATCTTCAAAGTTAGAGTTGATTGAACTTTATCAGTCGTTTCCAAATCTCCGATGGTGGAAAGTCCATCAGTCATTTTTAAAGTTAGAGTTGATTGAACTTTATCAGTCGTTTCTAGAGCTACGGTGGTGGAAAGTTCATCAGTCATTTTCAATGTTAGAGTTGATTGAAATTTATCAGTCGTTTCAAGATCTCCAGTAGTGGAAAGTTTATCGACCGTTTTTAGAGCCATAGTTGTGTGAAGATTATCAGTAGTTTCCAAAGCTCCGGTGGTGGAAAGTCCATCAGTCATTTTCAAAGTTAGAGTTGATTGAACTTTATCAGTCGTTTCCAAATCTCCGATGGTGGAAAGTCCATCAATCATTTTTAAAGTTAGAGTTGATTGAACTTTATCAGTCGTTTCCAAAGCTCCGATGGTGGAAAGTCCATCAGTCATTTTCAAAGTTAGAGTTGATTGAACTTTATCAGTCGTTTCCAGATCTCCAGTAGCGGAAAGTTTATCGACCGTTTTTAGAGCCATAGTTGTGTGAAGATTATCAGTAGTTTCCAAAGATCCGATGGTGTGAAGGTTATCGGTTTTCTCCACCGCTAGGGTGTAGTTAATTTTAACAGTTGGTCCCGCAGAATGGGAAATATAAAATCCTTCAGTCAACTTCGAAGGACTAGTGGTTCGATGCTCATTAGTTGTCTCCTTGACTCCTCTGATGTGAAGGTTACCAGTCGTTTCCACAGCTCGGTTTATGTGAACTTCACCGGTAATTTCTAAGTTCCCGTTAGTGTGAAGGCCACGAGTCCTTTCCAGAGCCTGGATGATGTGTGGTTCAAGAGTAGGTTCCACAGCTTGGTTGATGTGAACTTCACCGGTCATTTCTAAGTTCCCGTTAGTGTGAAGGCCACGAGTCCTTTCCAGAGCCTGGGTGATGTGTGGTTCAAGAGTAGGTTCCACAGATCGGGTGGAAAAAGGTTCATCTGTCAATTTCGAGGTGCTAGTAGTGTGAAATTTGTCAGTTCCTTCTAGTACACTGGTTGTGTGAAGTTTATCGGTGCTTTCTAGCGCTTCGGTGATACGAACTTTAATAGTTGGCTCCATAGAACTGGTTGTATGAAGTTTATCTTTCAGCTTCCTTGTGGTTTGAAAACTTTTAGTTGTTTCCAGGACACCAGTGGTGCGAAGCTCAACAGTCGTTCCTTGAGCTCGAGCGGTGTGAAATTTTTCAGTAGGTTTCACAGGATGTATAGTTTGTGGCTTATCTGTCGATTTCAGGATACCTGTGGTATTACCTTCCACTTCCAGAAGAGGAATGGTAGTATGAGCTTCTTCAGTCAGTTTTGGAGTACGGCTTGTTTGAAGCTCATCGGTTAAGTTCACAGCACGGGTGATGTTAGATTCCTTGCTATATTCCAGAACATGTGCCTTACGAGATTTAGTGTTCAATTCCTTAGCATTAACGGTAAGAATATTTTCGGGTGGTGCTTCAGATAGTGTGGTAAGAAATTCACCAGTCAATTCCAGAGGACGGATGGTTTGAGGAGTTTTGGTTGTTTCCGGTTGATATAGAATATGTATGTTTTTCATTGTATCCCCCATAACAAAATTTGGGGATTCGTTTTCTAACATCTGTTTTAAAATCGTTTCATCAGTCACGCCTATGACTTTTATTTTGTTTGGTCTCTTTGTGATATGCAGATTTTCAGTATAAGAAAACGAGAATCTAGGCTCAGTGGTACCACTTTTCACGAAACTGACAGCTTCTTCACTGACACGAAAGGAACCGAACGTAGTGAGTTTATTTTCACTTGGAAAAGTCTCGGTTGAAGCTTTTTCGTTCTGATTTTCAAAAATAAAATCTAATTCCTCGGTAAGCTTTTTGTCATACATGTCAAGTGGAGAACGGTTGGATTGCATGTTTGGCTGTAGAACTATTGGGTTTTGTCTTGGGTTTGTTTTTGCTTCCCAATTACGTCTTGAAGAATTGCTATTGCTCAACAAAGCTTTGTCCATTCCGGTGTGCCTCACGTCTACTGCAATGTCGGTGAGGATCCCCATTGGTTTGTTTAAAAGTCGATTTTCCGGAGTAGATAATCCCACCGTGGAATTTGTGGTTGGCATCTCAATGCGAGCTAAATTTGTTTCACCGAGCACTTTCAGCGTATTGTCAAACAAAAACGGATCTGACGAAAATATTTGGTACGTCTCAGTCGCTACGGTAGCTGTAGGATTTGTGATGTACGTGGCAACTTTCTGTTCAGAAACTCCAATAGTAGATGCATTATGGGACAGATGAATGATGTTTTGTGAAGCAGAACTGTTGACGAGATCATTTCTCCTGATCTCACCCTGTTTGTAAAGCTTGGATTTCACTTCATCAAAAAATGTAAGCTCATTTTGGAGCTCGTCCTGGCTCACTTGGTCCTGTTCGTATATGGAATTTAATCTAGGTTGCTCAAAAGATTTAGAGTCACTGGGGTGTTCCTTCATAGTTATCTCACCCTGTTTGTAAAGGCTATCTAGTTCGGATTCCAATTCGTCAAAAGACGTCAACCCATTTTGAAGCTCGTTTTTCCTTATTTGGTCCTGTTCGTGGACATCTAGTCTAGGTTGCATTTCGTCAAAAGATTTTGAGTTACTAGGGAACTTGCCATTTCTTACCTCACCCTGTTTGTGAAGGCTATCGAGCTTTAATTTCAGTTCATCGAAAGATGGCGCTTGATTGCCAAGATCGTCATTTCCCACTTGATCCTCTTCGTGTACGACAAGTAATCTTGGTTGCATTTCATTTAAAGGTGTCGAGCCATTAAGGAGCTTGCTCTTTGTTGACTGGTTTTGTTTACGCACGGTAACTAACCTGGATAGTACGTCGTTGAAAAAATTGAAGCCAGATTTCCTTCTCTTTTCGGCCTCCCTGTAGCCATTTTTAAAGAAAAATGAGGCTAAAGGCTTGATGATACTTCCAAAGCTAAGTTTGTTCTCTTTTAGTATTCTTAAAATACCAGTAGAAGTACTAGGGAATCCCGTGATGCTCTCGGCATATGAACCATTGAGAACTTGTGTTTTATGTGTCACATTTCTATGAGCGCTCGACGAGATTTCTTGAAAAGCCTTGATGTCATTTATAGTTGAAACAAGAATACCGTTGGTCTGGTTGCATTGATATCTACACTCTGAAGCATTTTTAGCAGTTTTATTTTGCATAACGCGCTTTTGGTGGAAATCTTTCGGCTGTGATGTAAATGACCCAAGAAAATCAGCAGGCGTCCATTGGATTCCATGATGTATTGGTTGCTTTCCGCTGTTCGAAGCTACAAGAGCTTGGCCATAGTGTTCGTTATGAGAAGCAGAAATGTATAAAAGGATGAATATCGTTACGTGAGGCAAAAATCGTATCTGACGCATTTTGTTCGACTTTGTACACTGACAACAAATAACGCCGTAGAAAACTCAGAAGATCTGCAGTTGAGTAACTTATATATGACCCGTGGTCAAGCACCGAAATCTACAGCTGTAGAAAGCCGAATGTCATTCTGACCCAACTGCCAAAATTTCGATCGAAGAAATAAATTTGTTTGGCAAACGTATTTTTTATTTCCACGCGGAAGGTATCAAATTAGCCTGAAACGATATCCCGTGCCATAAACGAATAATGCTAATAGACGCCATTTTCCCCCCTGTAGACCGTATGCATTGACGTCACGAAACCGCGGTTCGCGTCACTTTTTCGCCTGCTGCTTTCTTGCAGAACAACTGGTGTACAAGTGAGATCAAAGATGCATTGCACGGGATACATAAGAGGGTTATCTGGTGATCAAAAACAGCTTTATTCTGATAAATTAAAGTTATTGGACAATTGTGGTGACATATGAAATTCCGTACTCACTTTTCCTGAACAATATTGTAGGAAGGGGAATGTTTTTGTTTGAAAGCAACTCAAAATTCTTTACTCCAGCATATCCACTAGCTTCTGTGCAAACAGCATCTTCACACAGTTAATTAAGATAAAAACTTTCTGTCTTCTTCGGCTAATTATTTAATTTAAAAATTTACCTTTCAATAATTTAGATATTCCCCAACCTGAAACTTAAGCTAAGGTAAAAATACTCAGCTTTACCCAGGTAAGGCTATAATAATAATAATAATAATAATAATTCTGGCGAGTAGCACTAACTCTCTCTATCTTATATATAATAATGACAATAATAATAAACTGGTGAATGTTATCATGAGATCATTTTTCCAAAATCGCCCTGAGAACCCAACATACGAAGGTTCCGTAAGATATTCACTCCGCTATAGCAGTGGATGCATTCACGATAAAGAACAGCATAATCTTACTCATAAGAAAAGTTAATTCTAGTCTAAAGATAACTACAAATTTTGACGCTTCCGAATTAAATTTTTATAAATCTGATCCCACTTCGTTCGTTCAAATGGTAATCTATAATATGGCACATCATTATCTCCCCCACTTCGGTTACTGCAGCCGAAAATAGCACATAACACTATCTTCCTTAAGGTGGTTTCACCTAAAATCTCTGCCTTATGTTTCCAATGGTAAAACTTCTCTACATATTTTCTTCGCAATTAATGTATTCCCAAGGATGAAAATTTGCACATCGGTAAAACTAACTTTAAGTTATAGCATGGGATACCTAATACTTGCTAAAACATAACCATAATTATATAAAAAATCAATCATTTTTCTTTGAGTAATGTTCAGACCTCTTAATAGATGGCGCGACCTGTACATTGATGACGTCAGTAGACAAACAAATGTTTGATTGCCTAATTATGGTTATGTTTTAGCAAATATTAAGTATCCCATGCTATAACTTAAAGTTAGTTTTATCGATGTGCAAATTTTCATCCCTGGGGAATTCACTAATTGCGAAGAAAATATGTACAGAAGTTTTACCATTGGAAACATAAGGCAGAGATTTTAGGGGGAACCACCTTAAGGCTCCACAATGCAAATCCAAGCAGTGCTTCTACACCAGTTCATCATCAGGACGTCTGCTAGGATGGTTTTCCCAAGGAGGTTAGAATAATACTTCTGGAGATGTCTTGAGTCTCTTAACCGTGAAGCCGCAAACTGTGGGAATTTGACGTTGTTTACATGATGCCTATGCAATTTCAACTGTGTGTATTTTGAAATAGGCGTGGTTTGGGGTTGCAGAAACCGTGTTTATAAAAAACCGGAAAGAATTATACTTCTTATATGAGGGAAGTTTTCAATTTTAAAGTTATGTTTTGTTTAGAATTCGCACTAACGTTCGTGTATTTCGGTTTAAAATAAAAATGGGAGGAATCCTCAAAATAACTAAGGATTTTATAGATTCAACATTTTCTCATGCATTGGCAGCAAGTTACGATGCGGAATTGGAAACATTTGCGACGAAAGAAGGCGATTCGGCCAACACGAAATTCATTGCTATAGCCTTGAAAACCATTTGCTTTCCAACACTTTGATGATCGTCTCTCGCGGTAATGGGCTTCACGCAAAGTGGTACTGCTCCGTTAACAAGGGCATCTCCAGATACCTTATTCTAACCTCCTTGGGTTTACCTCGCTGTGACGTCATATGCATGCGGTCTATACGTATTAGGATTCATCGTAGCCTGCGAGTTGCAGGTTCATTGTACTAACAATTTTCTTTAAACAGTGGAGTGTGGAAGTGATATTAGCTAGCATTTTTATCGGCTGAACTTCCGAATCAGAACGCTTCCAAACAGTCCCTGATTTCGAGTGTATCGTTCCGCTTTATTTACATAGAACCTGATCACACCCAATGTAAAAAAGTAGCTCGCGGTAAATTGCATGCTGTTTTGTTTTTTTTTAATTTTTTTATACTATTATAACGAAATTAAAAAAAATTAAAATGAAATTAAAAAAAAACGGCATGCAATTAAACACGCCTTAATGTCTATTTTTATTTGCAACGGGTGTTCCTTCCAACAGCGCATGGCTTTGCCTGCTCACGCGTACCGGTTGCGTTCGCTATCGCTGAATTTTATTATTTACATTCTCTGTCGATTACCAAAAAAGATGCCGCCCCGGTGGCGCAGTGGTCTAAGGCGATGGCCTCTGATCATTCGTCCGAAAGGGGTCCGGGTTCGAATCCCGGTGAGGCATGGATGTTGTATTTGTCTAACGGCACTGGCTCTCTGCCTTCCCTAGAACCAGTGACCCTAAATTAGGGACGGGCGACTCCTTATAGCCCATTGAGTTGCTCACGGTGGTCGTTAAACCTCCAATCAAAAAAAAAAAATCAAAAAAAATAAATAAGGATTCCTAATAATGATTAAGATTCGTCCACTTGAAGATGTTACAACAGGCTACATGAAGTTAAAATCAGTAAATACACAGTTGAGTCACATTATTGTGACCACCTCCTACTTTTCACATCAACAGTGCGTAGCCAATGTAAGAAAGCACGTGTCGTGAGCTAGCTTGTAGGGTATACACTGAGTAGCCACTGTATTATGACCACCTGACAGTTTTAAGCAACTGAGCTATGGCTGCACGCTGTTGCCGCCAGAAGGCGAAGCTAGTATGAAAAGGGAAAGCTTAGTGCTTGCGACAGTAGTAGAAATGATTTTTGGGTGACGAGATGAGTAAAAAACGCGATTTGACGGGCTTTCAACGTGCAATGATTGTAGGAGCTCGGAGCCATGGAGCGAGTATCACCAAAACCGCCGCATTCGTGAAATGTTCCAGAGCAGCTGTTGTTAAAGTGTTTAAAGACTGGACTGCCAGCCAAAAAACTGGGTCTCTACGTGCAACGTGTGGTCGTCATCGACTAGTGACTGCTCGGGCGGAACGGATAGTGTCCAGACTGGTAACAGACAACAGAAGGGCAACAGTGCAGCAAATTACAGACCATCTTAATAAAGGATCCCCTCAAATGATCTCTACACAATAATTGGAAACAAATTATGTGGTCCGATGAATCACGTTTTCAGTTGCACCATGCCGATGGCCGAGTGAGAATTTGGCGGAAACAGCACGAAAGCATGGACCCTAAATGCATTGCTACAACCCTTCAAACTGGTGGAGGCAACGTTATGGTTTGGGGAATGTTTTCCTGGCATGCTTTGGGCCCTTTAATTCATGTTGATCAACGTCTGACTGGCACATATCTAAACATCGTTGCGGACCAAGTGCATCGTGTCATGTGGATAATTTATCCCAATGACAATGGCTACTTTCAACAAAATAATGCGTCCTGCCATAGTGCTCGTATTGTACAGGATTGGTTTCAGGAACATGCCGGTAAGTTTACTTTGCTTAGGTGGCATCACAATCTCCAGATCTCAACCCCATTGAGAATTTGTGGGATGAAGTTGAACGAGCCATCAGACAGCTGGATCTACAACCCTGCAATCCCACACTCCTGGAAAGTGCTATTCATCAAGCATAGTCTCAGATTCCACAAACCACCTATCAACATCTCGTGGAGTCCATGCCACGAAGAATCGACGCAGTATTAAAGGCAAAAGGTGGCCCAATAAAGTACTGAGGGGGTGGTCATAATAAAGTGGCCACTCAGTGTATAAGGTGTGCTGTAGGCATTTTGAAAACATATCACTCGTTGTTGTTATGGATAAAAGGAGCGATTTTTCAGATTTGCAAAAAGAAACGATCATCGGCTTTCAGGCCAAGGGTGACCGTATTTCTGAAACATCGCAGTTTGTGAACTGTTCGCGTGCTGCTGTGGTAAAAGTGTATCGTGATTGGAGAAATGGCACCATTGCAAATAAGAGACGTGAAAACTGCGGAGCACCACGTGCCATTGATGTGAGAGGTGAACGGCAGCTTCGAAGGTGCGTGATGGCCGATCGACACGCTACAGTGGAGCAACTCATTGGCCGAATGAACCAGGGGTCTACCAGAAGTGTGTCTGAAATGACAGTTCAGCGAACCCTGCTGCGTATGGGGTTCCGATGCAGACGGATGGTCACTGCACCTATGCTAACGAAGGTGCATCGGCAGAAAAGGCTTATATTTGCATGGCAGTATCGGAATTGGACCTCCGCTGATTGGCAAAGGATTGCCTTCTATGATGAGTCACGTTTTCTGCTTCATCGAACGGATGGACGTTGGCGTATGAAGTGAGAAACATCGGAGAACAAACACTCTTCAACCATTTAACACAAACTGGTGGGGGCAGCGTTCTGATCTGAGGTATGTTTTCGTGGCATTCCCTGGGTCCACCCGTGCCTGTGGAAGGCACTATATACCGAATTCGTTATGAATCCATCCTTGCAGACCACATACACCCATACATGTTGATTGTCTTCCCTGGGGCGGGTGGGATCTTTCAGAGCGACAATGCGACGCGTCACACAGCTGGAAATGTCCGAGAGTGGTTGGAAGAGCACGATGAAGACTTCAAAGTACTTCCCTGGCTCTCTAATTCCCCAGACTTAAGCCCAATTGAGCATCTGTGGGAACACCTCGATCGTGTTGTTCGTTCTCTGGATCCTCCACCACGCACCCTCGAGCAGCTGTCAGATGCACTGCAGTCAGCATACCTGTGGATATTAGCTGGTGGTTACAATATTGTGACTCGACCGTGTATAATGGAAAACATTAAAGCAAAATCACTAAGTCAATAATTCAAGTGCTGGAAGCAGTGAAACACAGAAATCATGAAGTTTTGTGATTTGCTACAATCTGTGTTTTTGATGACATTTAATATTTATGACAAAAAATTTATTTCATAAACTCTACAAATTTTTCGGAATAAGAACTCTAATAGTATATCACCTACGTCTTTTTTTCAGGAATCCTTATACATATATATATATACAGAGCAAAGCCGAAAACACAAGAAAAACTTTAGAATTTAAAACGAAAGATGCAAAATAACCTGAAGATCAAAACGCGCAACGCAGCAGTTATGAAAATTCAGAATTCACATTCTATTAAAAGACTGAAGCAAAAAATTTTTTTGACTGGCACCAAGTACAACATAGAAAAGGTTATGTATTGACCGGTGTGAGTAAAAAGAGAAAAATAAAACAACTGATGTAGAAAGTGTCGAGAATACTGAGCCTTGGCTTTATCAAGGACCAGCAAAAACTCTGCATTTTCTCACTTCCACAAAGACCTATTTGGAAATGGGTTTCTGCAAAGTCATAGATGCAAGTAATAAGACCACCCAAATTTTTTTTTTTAAATATATATTTTAAAGAATATATATATAAATGTCATGACCTCCGCAGAGTTGCATGACCAAGCTTTAGTTAACAATTTAGCTAGCATCCATAACTTTCCTGGCCCGACCCATGCTCTTCATCCGTAAAAAAAAAAAAAAAAAAAAAAATTTGCTTCAGTCTCTTAATAGAATATATATATATATATATATTTTTTTTTTTTCTGGCAGTCGACAGAGAACGCAAGCAATGAAATTCAGTGCTAGTGGACGCAACTGCTTGTTAGTTTGATATATTTCCTTCGTAAAATATATCAAATACAACTACGTTTTATGGATGGTACGATACGGACTAACGATGGATTCGACATAATTGTGTGACTGATTTCAACTCGCAATAACTCAGGAGTTATTGGGGGCGTGACAACGGCGCTAGTATCGTTTGATAGTGCATAGATGACACTTAGGGACAATTATAAGTGGTGGGGCCGGCGGATCAATGGCAGTTCGTGAAGTGGATGGTCATTTTTGTGCTCCGTACCTTTTGAAAAATGAATTTTTAAAAGGAACAGAAAATTGCAAGCCGTTAAAAAAACTCGTAAACCTATAATAGTGTTCAAAAGAACCAGGCAAAAAGTTAAAAAGACTTGGAAACCGAAGAACTAGTCATAAATTGTTTCGGGATGAGTTAGAAGGATTGCAGAAAAAATAATCAGTGTGCATGGCAACTAGGAGCCACGTGCTCAAGCTGTATGTCATAGTGTTGCAGAAGCAATCTTAGAGCTATACAAGGGGCATCCTGAAAGTAACGCCTCCTCCTTAATAACTTTTGAAATTTTAAAGTGATTTTAATGAAACTGCACTGACATGTACAATGATATGTTACCAATGTGGGAACAATTTTTTTTCCGAATCGGAAATAAAGATCATGAATGACAGAGAAAACCAGCAAGATGTAATTGAATTCCTGAAAAAAGAGGGAGGTGAAGCTCCAGAAATCCACAGAAGACTCGTGGCGGTGTATGGAGCTGCCACAATCGATATCAGTAATGTCCGAAGATGGATGAAGATGTTTCGAGAGAGAGAAATGGAAATGCTTACACATCCATTTTCGAACAATTGTGGAAGACTGTTCGTATCAGGCCTGATTACGAAAACAAATGTGTGAACACGACCGTCTACCCTGTTCTCCAGATTTGTCACCGTATGACTCCTTCCTAAATTAAAGCTGCTTTTAAAATGAAAAGTTTTCTAAGACATTGAAAGCATACAAAAAACTGTGACATCAGCTCTCCACTCCATACCAAAAGATGACCCCCTGCAAGTCCTTTCTTTCATTCGAAGTACATTCCTCCTCCGTTAATACTTCTTGTGTTAACGGAGGAGGAATGTACTTCGAATAAAATATATTCCCCTAAGTTTTACAGCTTTCCATTTTTAAAAAGAATTCAGTCTCATTATTTAAATACCGCATTGTGTAGATGTAGGCATCAGTTGCACTTTCTTTTGTGTCAAAATGATATGACCATTATATCTGAAAATTCGGTAGTATCCTCCTGTTTCAATTCCATAAAATTAAAAGCAGCTTGGAAGCAAAACAAACCAAATGGAAGCTGGTGTTCGTGCAGAATGGACCAATGGACCTACCTCTGGTCAAAAGAAATGATCATTATATTCGAAAACTCGGGGGTATCCTCCTGTTTCAATTCCATAAAAGTAAAGGAAACTTCGAAACTAAGCAAACCAAATACAAGCGAGTGTTCGTGCAGAATGGACAAATGGACTTACCTCGGGTCAAAAGAAATGATCATTATATCCGAAAATTCGGTAGTATTCTCCTGTTTCAATTCCATAAAAGGAAAGGAACCTTGGAAACTAAGCAAACAAAATGCAAGCGAGTGTTTGTGAAGAATGGACCAATGGACCTAGCTCGGGTCAAAAGAAATTATCATTATATCCGAAAATTCGGTAGTATTCTCCTGTTTCAATTCCATAAAAGGAAAGGAACCTTGGAAACTAAGCAAACCAAATACAAGCGAGTGTTAGTGCAGAATGGACCAATGGACCTACCTCGGGTCAAAAGAAATTATCATTATATCCGAAAATTCGGTAGTGTCCAACTGTTTCAATTCCATAAAAGAAAAGGAACCTTGGAAACTAAGCAAACAAAATACAAGCTAGTGTTCGTGCAGAATGGACCAACGGACCTACCTCGGGTCAAAAGAAATGATCATTATATTCGAAAATTCGGGGGTATCCTCCTGTTTCAATTCCATAAAAGTAAAGGAAACTTCGAAACTAAGCAAACCAAATACAAGCGAGTGTTCGTGCAGAATGGACCAATGGACTTACCTCGGGTCAAAAGAAATGATCATTATATCCGAAAATTCGGTAGTGTCCCACTGTTTCAATTCCATAAAAGAAAAGGAACCTTGGAAACTAAGTAAACAAAATACAAGCTAGTGTTCGTGCAGAATGGACCAATGGACCTACCTCTGGTCAAAAGAAATGATCATTATATTCGAAAATTCGAGGGTATCCTCCTGTTTCAATTAAAAAAAGTAAAGGAAACTTCGAAACTTAGCAAACCAAATACAAGCGAGTGTTCGTGCAGAATGGACCAATGGACTTACCTCGGGTCAAAAGAAATGATCATTATATCCGAAAATTCTGTAGTATTCTCCTGTTTCAATTCCATAAAAGGAAAGGAAACCTTGGAAACTAAGCAAACAAAATGCAAGCGAGTGTTTGTGAAGAATGGACCAATGGAACTAGCTCGGGTCAAAAGAAATCATCATTATATCCGAAAATTCGGTGGCATCCTCCTGTTTCAATTCCATAAAAGGAAAGGAACCTTGGAAACTAAGCAAACCAAATACAAACGAGTGTTCATGCAGAATGGACCAATGGACCTACCTCGGGTCAAAAGAAATGATCATTATATTCGAAAATTCGGGGGTATCCTCCTGTTTCAATTCCATAAAAGTAAAGGAAACTTCGAAACTAAGCAAACCAAATAGAAACGAGTTTTCGTGCAGAATGGACCAATGGACCTACCTCGGGTCAAAAGAAATGATCATTATATCCGAAAATTCGGTAGTATTCTCCTGTTTCAATTCCATAAAAGGAAAGGAACCTTGGAAACTAAGCAAACCAAATACAAGCGAGTGTTCGTGCAGAATGGACCAATGGACCTACCTCGGGTCAAAAGAAATGATCATTATATCCGAAAATTCGGTAGTGTCATACTGCTTTAATTCCATAAAAGAAAAGAAACTTTGGAAACTAAGCAAACAAAATACAAGCTAGTGTTCGTGCAGAATGAACCAGTGGACCTACCTCGGGTCAAAAGAAATGATCATTACATCCGAAAATTCGGTAGTGTCCTACTGTTTCCCATAAAAGAAAAGGAACCTTGGAAACTAAGCAAACAAAATACAAGCTAGTGTTCGTGCAGAATGGACCAATGGACCTACCTCGGGTCAAAAGAAATGATCATTATATTCGAAAATTCGGTAGTATCCTCCTGTTTCAATTCCATAAAAGTAAAGGAAACTTCGAAACTAAGCAAACCAAATACAAGCGAGTGTTCGTGCAGAATGGACCAATGGACTTACCTCGGGTCAAAAGAAATGATCATTATATCCGAAAATTCGGTAGTGTCCCACTGTTTCAATTCCATAAAAGAAAAGGAACCTTGGAAACTAAGTAAACCAAAATACAAGCTAGTGTTCGTGCAGAATGGACCAATGGACCTACCTCTGGTCAAAAGAAATGATCATTATATTCGAAAATTCGGGTGTATCCTCCTGTTTCAATTATAAAAGTAAAGGAAACTTCGAAACTAAGCAAACCAAATACAAGCGAGTGTTCGTGCAGAATGGACCAATGGACTTACCTCGGGTCAAAAGAAATGATCATTATATCCGAAAATTCGGTAGTATTCTCCTGTTTCAATTCCATAAAAGGAAAGGAACCTTGGAAACTAAGCAAACAAAATGCAAGCGAGTGTTTGTGAAGAATGGACCAATGGAACTAGCTCGGGTCAAAAGAAATCATCATTATATCCGAAAATTCGGTGGCATCCTCCTGTTTCAATTCCATAAAAGGAAAGGAACCTTGGAAACTAAGCAAACCAAATACAAACGAGTGTTCATGCAGAATGGACCAATGGACCTACCTCGGGTCAAAAGAAATGATCATTATATTCGAAAATTCGGGGGTATCCTCCTGTTTCAATTCCATAAAAGTAAAGGAAACTTCGAAACTAAGCAAACCAAATAGAAGCGAGTTTTCGTGCAGAATGGACCAATGGACCTACCTCGGGTCAAAAGAAATGATCATTATATCCGAAAATTCGGTAGTATTCTCCTGTTTCAATTCCATAAAAGGAAAGGAACCTTGGAAACTAAGCAAACCAAATACAAGCGAGTGTTCGTGCAGAATGGACCAATGGACCTAATTCGGGTCAAAAGAAATGATCATTATATCCGAAAATTCGGTAGTGTCATACTGCTTTAATTCCATAAAAGAAAAGAAACTTTGGAAACTAAGCAAACAAAATACAAGCTAGTGTTCGTGCAGAATGAACCAGTGGACCTACCTCGGGTCAAAAGAAATGATCATTATATCCGAAAATTCGGTAGTGTCCTACTGTTTCCCATAAAAGAAAAGGAACCTTGGAAACTAAGCAAACCAAAATACAAGCTAGTGTTCGTGCAGAATGGACCAATGGACCTACCTCGGGTCAAAAGAAATGATCATTATATCCGAAAATTCGGTAGTATTCTCCTGTTTCAATTCCATAAAAGGAAAGGAACCTTGGAAACTAAGCAAACCAAATAGAAGCGAGTGTTCGTGCAGAATGGACCAATGGACCTACCTCGGGTCAAAAGAAATGATCATTATATCCGAAAATTCGGTAGTGTCCTACTGCTTCAATTCCATAAAAGAAAAGGAACCTTGGAAACTAAGCAAACAAAATACAATCTAGTGTTCGTGCAGAATGGACCAATGGACCTAACTCGGGTCAAAAGAAATGATCATTATATTCGAAAATTCGGGGGTATCCTTCTGTTTCAATTCCGTAAAAGTAAAGGAAACTTCGAAACTAAGCAAACCAAATACAAGCAAGTGTTCGTGCAGAATGGACCAATGGACCTACCTCGGGTCAAAAGAAATGATCATTATATCCGAAAATTCGGTAGTATTCTCCTGTTTCAATTCCATAAAAGTAAAGGAACCTTGGAAACTAAACAAACCAAACAGAAGCGGGTGTTCGTGCAGAATGGACCTACCTCGGGTCCAAAGAAATTAGAGGTCTGCACGGTTCAGGGCCGGGTCGGGCCTTTGCTCATTTCTAAGTTGGGAAAACGGGCCGGGCCGGGCCTTCAATATTTAATGTAAAACAGACATGGGCCGAGCAGGGTTTTTTTTTTATGAGCAAACCAATCGATATATGATGCCTTTCTCGTTTGGAAAACTCGCAACATAGAGCAGCAGGATAAGATTGAATAATTTCCGCTGATGGAAAAAAATAGGAGTTTCACGACATCCTCCCCTCCTGTACCAAACAATTGGAGTGGGTCAGCTCCCTTAGTTTTTCAATGTGAAGGTGGTCCCGTCTCTTTAACTTTCACCCTCCTCTCATGCTTCAGGGCAGGCTATTAACTGCAGCATTTCTAAACCCAGCCACCCGATCACAGACCAGGGCTGTCGCAGACGATCTTTTTTATTGTTATGGTCGGCGGCACTTTGTACTCTAGATGTGTGAAAGGCTTTTAAGTTGTCTTAAATGAGCTGGGAGAAACTTATTTCTGTGTATAACTCTGCGCCGTATTTTCCCCGTTTCTTCTATCAGGCAGCCATTTTCAAAACTTCTGTGACACTGATTAGCTGGGCAGTGTTTTCCCTTAGCATATCCTCAGTTCAGTGTTGCTGATAAATGCTCTTCCTTACTTATTATGGAGTTTAAGAAAGCGAAAGATTTTCGCGAATAAATCGCTTCCGGAGAATATGTGTTTGTAGATAATGTAAAGGGGAAAAGCGATATTTGAAAATATTTTAAATTACTGTCCCGTTCTGAAAGTAGTCGGCCGGAAAACGTTGCACAATGCACTTAATGTAAAAACTTTTTGAGTTACGATAACACAAAGTCTGGAACATCGGACCTTAAGTGGAACAAATGTGCTCCACACACACACACACACACACACACACACGCGAGAGACATATTGGGTTCCAACGATATGATATGCCAGTAGAGATAGGTGCAGTTTATAAAGCCATAAAATATTCTCCCAGTTGAACGATCGGACTCATAATTCTGGATATTTCGTACTTTTCGAATTAACCCCCCCCCCCTCCCTCCTTATCCCCAAGGATATTTCCGGGTCCGGCGACAGGGAATGATAATTTGAAAACCCAGAAAATTTGAAAGGCATGGAAATTGTCCTTTTCATGCAATATTTTTGAGTATACAAGTCCCCCTCCTCCTCGGACGTCCCGTGACTTATACAGAGTCTTGGAATTATTCTGAATTAATGTTTATTGTAATAGAAAAAGTGTAATGATTGAGAAAACGAAAACTCTTCAGGAGTCGAATGACCAAGTGCACCAGGCGTAAAATTCGTGTTTTGGTAATTGTTGAAATATTGCGGGCCGGGCTTTAATTAAAGAAACTTGAAAAGGGCCGGGCCTTGGACGTGCAGGCTTGGGCCGAGCATGGCTTTTCAAATTAAGGCCCGTGCAGAACTCTTAAAGAAATGACCATTATATCGAAAATTCGGTAGTATCCTGTTTTGAATTCCATAGAAGTAAAGGAACCTTGATAACTAAACAAACCAAATACTAATAGAAGCGGGTCTTCGCGCAGAACGGACCTACCTCGGGTCAAAAGAAATGACCATTATATCCGAAAATTCGGTAGTATCCTCGTGTTTCAATCCCATGAAAGTAAAGGAACCTTGGAAACTAAACAAACCAAATGGAAGCGGGTGTTTGCACAGAATGGACCTACTTCGAAGAAGATAAATCGCCTCTTTTTGTAAGCGAGCAATTTCATGTCTCACATTTTCATTTCGAACATGTTTGTGATTAAAAGGTGCCAAACACGTTGTAAAAATTTCTTAAACATGCACAGAACGTGAGCTCAGTGCCAAGCCAGAATGCGGAACTAACGTGGGAACCAGCTCGACTGAGCATGCGCGATGCGTGCTAACTCTTAAGTCCAACTGAAGACACTACTTGCAAAATTCATCAGGTGATTTGATATGGTCAAGGACATTGCCGCAGACATTTCATCTGTTCCGATCTCCTAATCAGATTTATCTTTATAACAACATTCTTAATTCCATCAATCATAATTTTCGGCTTTGCATTCCAACTCTTCCCAAAATTGAAGAAGGAACCTCCTCGAATTTGAGCGTGTGTTTCTGTGAGGTCATTGGTGAATTTCGCGTTCCACACGACTCATTTTCCTGTTTTAATAGCTCGCGCAGTCATTGGTCGCATTATGTGTGGTAAGTAGTGCTTTTGATTGATGAGCCTTTTCTAGACCTTTCAATCTTTGTGCATTAGTTGTCTAAAACCAGGATATAGTAATTTTCCCTGTCTCCGAAATTTAAGTTCCTTTTTCTTTTAAAGTTTCATATCAAGGAAAGTTTTTTTTTTTGCTCTTTATTACATGTATTTACGTTCCACGTTAATCTTGATTGTTTTAGAGCTAATAATTACTTGATTGTTAAGCGTAATTATCAAAAGAACCAATTTTATCCTCTTGGACAGGAAAGCTGAATTTTCAAATCATCTTAAGGTACAATATATTGACAAAAGTCACAGGACACCTAGAAGAGAAACACAACATAACATTTATTGACATACATTAGTACGGTGTCGATCCACCTTTGGACTTAATGCATGCACTGAGACATGCTTCGACAAGGTTTTGGAACACAGCGATAGTTATGCGCTTCCATTCAGTACATAATGCTGCCGCTAACTGTTGCTTAGTAGTAGGCCTTGGTTCCAAACTTCTTATGCGGAGCTCTAATCCATCCCATAGGTGCTCTATAGGATTAAGATCAGGGCTCTGTGTGGTTCAGTCCACACACGATACGGAATTATCGTCAAACCACGCCGTAACAGTCCTTGCTTTATGGATCGGTGCATTATCCTTCTGGTACCAACAAGGCTCGGTTCCGTAGTATTGCCACAGAGTTGGTAGGGTGTAATTGCCCAGAATATCGAAGTAGACGTGCTGGTTAACAGGTTTGTCCACAATAACCAATGGGCCGGGACCATACCACAAAAAACACCCCCACACGAGTACACTGCCAGCTCCAAACTTAGGAAAAGTACACTGTGGTAAATAGCGTTCCCCCGACTGCCGCCATCCCCACACACGGCCATCAGACTGATGGATCGTGTATCTGGATTCATCAGTCCATAGGACCCGTTTCCATTGATCTACGGTCTCCGAGAAATGTTCTTCACACCATGCTAAACGAGGAGTAGCATTCCGAGTGGAGATGCAAGGCTTGTGAGCAGCCGCACGACCACGGTAGCCCATGGAGTGAAATTGTCTGCAAATGGTACGTGTACATACCGAGGTTCCAGCATTTTTACTCACCTGTACACTGAGGTCTTGTACAGTACTCCGTCGATTAGCTGTAACGACTCTCCTGAAGCTTCGACGTCTTTTATCACTGATTTACTTTGGTCTGCCAGTACGTTTTGCTGCTTCAGGCACGCCATGTGTCTTCCACTTATTCACTACATCCGAAACAGTTGACTTGGGCAAGTTTAAACGCCTTTTGGTTTCAATTATGGGCAACCCACTAATATAACACCCAACAATCTTTCCTTTCTCAAAGACAGTTCTGTGACATTTTCACTGAACCTCACAGTGCGATATGATCGCGGTCAGCTACAGACTTGTTTTTATACCGTCTGCAGCTGTATCGCGCATCTTAACAGCGCAGCGGATACATTCATTTGCTTTTGAAAGGGTGTCTTGCAACTTTTGTCAATATAGTGTATATCTCAGCGGTCTCCTTGCTCTGTGTCCGTGCTCGTGAAGACGGTTTCGTACCGTCTGAATACATACTGTGACATCAGAAGCAGCTCGAAGTGGTTCCAGGTGTAGTTGGTTACTAGTAATACTCGGCCTGCTCCGAGCACTTAGTGTCAGGCTTCCTGGTGGTTGTCCTCGGGCGACCACTCCTGTGTTGAGTCTGCAACATTTCCATGCCTCAGAATTCTTGCGTGTAGCCAACGTACTACACTTTGCGAAACTCCTAAAGCTGCAGCCACATTGATCTGCGCTACACCTGGCTGTAACATGGCAACAGCCCTATTTCTGTTGAAAATGCTTAAACATCGTTTGGACATCATTTCAGGTTAATCCCACACGGAAGGCAATACATTCAGCAAACCACCGGTAGGCAGCTAGTTCGGCGGGATTCACAAGAAACAATGGACTCAGTTTACATTGTGAACACAACTCAAGGTTCTGAAAGTGGTGTCGTGTGGGGCATGTCCCCCCCCCCCAACTGAATCAAATTATTTATGCAATTATCAATTGCAGAAGATATCTCGTGACCAAACTGTAAGCTTCTGCAATTGCGTAAATTGTGGCCGCAGTTTTTTGTCCAAGAGTTTGCTTCTGGAAAAAATAAGACATACTGCTTTAAAACTTCGTTGTTTGACGCAGTCACATACAGTAGCTCCAAATAATCAGAATAGTAAGAATCCTGAAAAATAGCAGTCTACATTTTGATATTTTCTTTTTAACGCTTTTAGAGGAGAAGTAGGTCTACCTTTTTTCAATTATTTACGTTTTCCAACCGTAGGTTGAAGAAGCGTATATGCTCCAGCTTTGTCCGTCTGTCTGTCCGTCCGTCCGCACGATAACTCGCGTAAAAATGGTTCGATTTCGATGAAATTTTGGTATGTGGTAGGGGACCACCTGGGAACGAACCCTATTGAAAATGGATGAAATGGGGTCACAGTTCAGGACATAGGAGCGGGATCCATTCCATTGCCCTTATGCATCATAACTTACGTAAAAATGCTTCGATTGCGACAAAACTTTTTCATGTTGGTCCAGAAGTATACTGAACCAATTCTGTTGAATATCATTGAAATAGGGTCAAGGGTCAGGACACAGGAGCGACATTTATTCCACAACTATTATCCCCATAACTTGACTAAAAATGCTTCTATTGAGGCAAAACTTTATCATGTTGTTCCGCAGGTATACTGAACCAATTCTGTTTAATATCATCGAAATGAGATCAAAGGTCAGGGCACAGGAGCGAGATTTATTCCACAGCTATTATCTTCTTAACTTGAGTAATAACTTGAATAGTGATTTCTGGTATGTTGAAAGCGTATCATAATCATAAAGAATTTCGTGCAATCTAAAAATTTAACTTCTCGTAAACTAAATCAAAATTCAAAAAGGGTGACGAGGTGCAAAAATTCGGATGCCTACAAAGTTTCGTGGTTCTGTTGCTGTTAGTGTGTCCGGAACGCGACCTGATAGCACTTTTTTTGCTTACCTTAACTTTGAAATACAATAGCTCTTGAACTATCGCCAGAATCGGAAAACGGTTTATTTCAGCGTGTTCTCCGAACAATTCTCTACAAACGATATAAATTTCATATTTTTGTGTTCAATACGTTTTGCGCTGCGAGCTAGAAAAGCGCGAGTGTCGCGAAATTTGTAAAACAGCGGGGGTGGCAGTTACTTTTTTGTAGAATAGAGAGATTTGGTCTGACAAAGCTTACCACCAAACTTCACCCGAATCGGTTGCAGACTTTTGAGTTATCACGATTTTTCTATTTGTTGCTTAATTTATGGAAACCAGTGTATTTGAAAATGAACGAATTCTTTTTTTTCCTTTTTTTTTTTTTTTTTTTTTTGCTTCATGAAAGATAATAACAAAAATGTTTTATTTTACAGGTAAGAAATCAAACCTGTCTTGAAATGCATTATGAAGAAACGAAATAGCTGATAATTCCTTTCAACAACACTGACATTAATAAGAGCTATGATGCCTTCGTTTCTTTTATCAGATGTATCATTTTCCAAGTAACACCTTTTCAGATCAATATTTCTTTCCTTTTTGTACTTGACTTATTTGTTAACACTGTTCATTTTTCTTTGATCCGCGTGTGCTTGAGGTAAATACAAGGAGGTTAGAATAAGATATCTGGAGATGCCCTTGTTAACCCTTTAAGCGGCCGAAGTAACTGAACCATATAATACCCAAAATTTTCTGCACTTTCCAAACACAAATGCTCACAAAAAGTTCGGGTTTGCGAAAACTACAGTAAAGCGATTTCTTTCCGCAACTCATCTGAGCAGTACAGACAATAAACCTGTCATTAGTGAGAAGATATGCCCTCTATAATGTTAACTATGTTCTCTACTCCATGACCTAAGGTATCATAGGGAAGGAATAGTCTCTCTGACACGGACGTCATGACACTGGGAAGGAACAAATGACTGTAACATCCTCTTTCTCCTTTCGTAGGTTCGTTGCCATTGTCATAGCCTATAACGAAGTAAATTTCTCCGTCATTTTTGGTACACGCCGGGAATCGAACCCGAGTACACTTATTCCGGAAGAAGTCGCTCTACCAACTGCGCTACGCTGACGTTCGTTATCGCTGCTATCTGCCTTTATGTCGTGTGCGTCCTTCCTGGGAAGGCACGTCACTCCCCCCCCCCGAAAGAGGGCTGGGAGCATGGCCCACGGGTCAGCCGTGACCATGAATCGTTGCAGCCATCCATCCGCTGTAGAACGTTCACTTGAGAACTCCCAGTCAATCTAGTGTGTGGAATGCAACATCACACACATTTATTTTTCAAAGCGCTGAAGAAGGGATTCTCTTATTCTTCCTATCTCGCGGTGTGGAAAGAACATCACACCGTTACGAAATCTTTAACGGCCGGGTCATCCGGGAAGTTCGGGCGCCATTATAACGAAGTAAATTTCTCCGTCATTTTTGGTCCACGCCGGGAATCGAACCCGAGTCCACTCATTCCGGAAGAAGTCGCTCTACAAACTGAACTACGCGGACGTTCGTTATCGCTGCTATCCTCGTTTATGAAGTGTGCGACCTGCCGGGCAGGCACGTCACAAGCTGTTTTAGTAGGTAATCAGTTAGAAAGGATTACTGACAATCATCCCCGTAAATGACCATTTTCTTTGAACAATACAGCTAATGGGAAAGCAGCGTTTTGGATGGGCAGGTTCACTTCTATTTAGACAATGAATATGTTCGTTGGAGCTGATTTCAGCCCATTTCGCCAACCCCGAGTTAATTCGTTCTAACCAGTTAAAGGGTTAATGGAGCAGTACCACTTTGCGTGAAGTCTATAAGGAAAGCTGATGGTTTTCAAGGCTATCGCAATGCATTTTGTGTTGGCCGAATCGCCTTCTTTCGTCACAAATGTTTCCAATTTCGCATCGTAACTTTTTGCCAATGTGTGAGAAAAATGCTGAATTTATAAAATTCTTAATTATTTTGAGGCTCCTTCCCATTTTTATTTTAAATTGAAGTATGCAAATGTTAGTGCGAATTCTAAACAAAACATAACGTTAAAAATGTAAACTTCACTCGTGTAAGAACTATGAGTTTGACATTTACACGCTTTCTGCAACCAAAAACCAACGAGTTCCAAAATACAAACAGATGAAATTACAGAGCTATCATGTAAACAATGGCAAATTCCCACAGCTGGCGGGCTCACGGTTAAGAGACCAGGGCATCTCCGGAAGTATTATTCTAACCTCCTTGGGTAAATATTACGGGCGTTCAAATTTGACCTGGACTTTTGTTTCTACTTCATTAGTTTGAAATATTGTGCGTATTATTGTTGTGCGTTTGGCAACACTGGTATCTCACGCTACCAGAACCAAGGCTGACTGGATCCTACCAAGCTGTAAACATTAAGCAAAAACAGCGAGGACAGAAAAGATGAGTTGGGACGCAGCGCCATCTATTGACGTAGTTCGCATTAAGAAACTGATTCCGTATGATTATTTACATTTGAGATTTTATTTATATTCACTTTCACATAAACAGATGGATATTTGCATTCTGAATTTGTAGTACTTGGGCAAGAGAATTTTTCTGTAGGAACTGGTGTAATTTATGTGTAAATCTCCTTCCTCCTTTATTCTTCAACGATCTAGGGCTGAGATTTTGGTAAATGTGTAGATTAGCGACTTAAATTATTTCGTCGGAAAAATGTTAGTACCTGGAAAAAGTGCAACGTACAGATTTTAGAGTATGGAAATTAATGGCAAATGGTGCAGAAATTTCGTATTTTAAATGTCTTTTTAAAGATTTTTATCGTAACATTTACCTGTAAGTTCGATGCTGTGAAGAGACGCTGCGGTAGGCCTAACGTATCGAACGTACAGGTAAACGTTACGATAAAAATCTTCAAAAGACATTTGAAACAGAAAATTTCTGCACCATTTGTCATTAATTTTCGTAATCTAAAATCTGTACGTCGCACTTTTCCCAGGTACTGATATTTTTCCGACGAAATAATTTAAAACGCAAATCTACACCTTTACCTACAATTTTTCTTAATATGAGTTTATTTAGCTGAGGTTTTTTTCTAAAATTGAATTAGGTACGTAATTATCAGAATGAAAATGCTTACTACAAACAATAGTTGAAGGTAACTTGGCATTTGGAGCAAAATTCTGACTAGATATTTCTTTCAGCAACAGTTGCTTTTTTTTTTTTTTGGATGTTTGACGACCACCGTGAGCAACTCAATGGGCTATAAGCAGTCGCCCGTCCCTAATTTAGGGTCACTGATTCCAGGGAAGGAAGAGAGCCAGTGCCGTAAGACAAACACAACATCCATGCCTGACCGGGATTCGAACCCGGTCCCCTTACGGACGAATGATCAGAGGCCAGTGCCTTAGACCACTGCGCCACCGGGGGCGGCCAACAGTTGCTTTAGGTTCTGATCTGAGGGAAACTCATTGAATGAAAATCCCACATTTTTCTTCTCAGGAGATGTGCATATCGGCACACAACAGTAAACCATTTTTAAAATGGGTTAAAATTTGTTGTGAAAAAAAACAGTTTGGTTTTAAAACTGTAAGTTTTTTTTAAAAGAAACACAAGAAAAAGCGACGAACATACACAATCCAGCAATTCAAACAACGTGAAAACTGAGATGTTTATACCTTGGGAAGCAGTGCCATCTAACGGTTGAAATCATCCCTAACGCCCACTGGCCAATCACCAAAAGTCTATTGTCTTCAACGCTAATGTTATAGCCTTTTCTTCATCTAGTTCAGCCTTGCCAGAACGCCACTTATTTCGTTAATTTTCGTTGCCATGACAACTCCCGCATTACAGAAATTGAAATGGCGAGTGAATGTGTTTCGACTTCGGTGCAGCAGAGAATAATTATGAAATTTATTTGCAATGAAGGTGCGAGTGTCAGTGAAATCCTCCAGACTTCAAACACAGTTTGGTGATCCGTGACTGTCCCGTTCATCAGTCTACGAACGGTGTAAAGCGTTCAAGGAAGGCAGACAAAGCGTCAGCAACGAACAGCACAAGGCATTACTATCAACGGCTGTTAACGACGCCATGACTACGCCAGTAAATGAGCTCATACGGAACAACAGGAGGATTACTGCAAGTGATCTCAGCTCTGCACTGAACATCAGCACCGGTAGCGTGCATACCATCATCCACGATAAGCTGCACTTCAGCAAAGTGTGTGCCAGATTGGCACCGAAGCAGCTGTCCGACGAGCAGAAAGCCAGCAGGTTGCAGATTGGGAACATGTTGTTCCAAAGACATCAGAGAGAAGGAGACAACTTTCTCAGACGTATGGTGACAGTGGACGAGACATGGATTCATCACCATACGCCGGATGGAAAACGTGCAAGCATGGAGTGGCGACACAGTGATTCGCTCCCACCCAAAAAATTCAAGATCAGGGCATCAGCCACGAAAGTAATGGCTACCTTGTTTTGGGACATTAACGGTGTTATTCTTACAGATTTCCTGGAAGATCGTCAAACAATCAATGCCACCTATTACAGCGATATCCTCAAGAACTACCTTAAGGCATCACTGAGAAAGAAGAAACTAGGACTCCTCAACAGTGATGTATGCCTTCTCCAAGACAATGCCAGGTCCCACACTGCTAAAGTGACTATGGAAACATTGGAGGAATTGGGATGAGACGTTGCTTAATAAATTGTAAAGAAACAATTATTAAGGTTTTCGTAAGACCCTTCCTTGTAAATACAGGGTGTTCCGACAATAGGCTACTTGGCTAATCTTTGAAAATTTCCTCTACCTCTGACTGATGAAAAAAAATTCGTGTAAACGTAAGTCTGGAAACGCTTTTCCACACAGTAAAAAAATTTCTGAAATTCACGAGTCATTTTTCGTGAGCCTATTTCTGATACCTTTTCAGTGAAATAACGGAAAGAAACTTGTGTTCCCCAAATCTTTCGTACGACAGGAAAATTCTGAATTTTCAGAAACCTTTTTCTCAATTCCTTTCTTATAGTGACGGTAAATTGTCGTTTTTAAGATGGGTTAACGGAAAGTCTTGAATTTTCAGAAACCTGTCACGCAATTCCTTTCTTATACTTTCGATAAATTGCCGTTTTTAAGATGGGTTAACGGAAAATTCCGTATTTTCGGAAACCTGTCACGCAATTCCTTTCTAATTTTTTCGATTAATTACCATTTTTAAGATGGGTTAACGCTAAATTCTGAATTTTCAGAAACCTTTCGTGCAATTCATTTCTTATACTTTCGATAAATTGCCGTTTTTAAGATGGGTTAACGGAAAATTCTGTGTTTTCAGAAACCTGTCACGCAATTCCTTTCTAATTCTTCGATAAATTACCGTGTTTAAGATGGGTTAACGGTAAATTCGGAATTTTCAGAAACCTTTCGTGCAATTCCTTTCTCATGCTTTCGATAAATTGCCGTTTTTAAGATGGGTTAACGGAAAATTCTGTGTTTTCAGAAACCCGTCACGCAATTCCTTTCTAATTATTTCGATCAATTTGCCGTTTTTAAGATGGGTTAACGGTAAATTCTGAGGCTTCTGATCATTCGTTGGGGATGGGTCCGTGTTCGAATCCCGGTGAGGCATGGATGTCGGGAATAGGAGGGATTTACCGGAATACTTGATGTTTGTATAACTGTTAAATTTCAACTTTCTGTCGAAGGATCTGATTTTAAAGTTCTGTAGCGAAATCGATATATCGAAGGATCTGATTTTAAAGTTCTGTAGCGAAATCGATATATCGAAGGATCTGATTTTAAAGTTCTGTAGCGAAATCGATATATCGAAGGATCTGATTTTAAAGTTCTGTAGCGAAATCGATATATCGAAGGATCTGACTTTAAAGTTCTGTAGCGAAATCGATATATCGCCCAGAATGATGTCCATTTTATTCTGGGGGCCCATCTTCAACGGCCCCCAGAATGATATCTCTGTCTCTCTTTCTCTCTGTATTCTCTCTCTCTCTCTCTCTCTCTCTCTCTCTCTCTCTCTCTGTCCTTACCTTTTTAAACTATAATTACGAAAATGATGTTTTTCTACTATTCTCTTAGACATTCGCTCAGAGAACTCCCTCCATTTCTCAGAAATACAAACATTATAAATTTAACAAAAAAACTCATTTTATATAACAAAATTTCTGTCAGAGCCCATTTAAGCGGGAGGCCAGGAAAGCTGCTGCCCGGGCCCCGCATTTTCAAGGGCTCCCAGAATAATGCAGGATGCCCGAAGAATCGACAGAGTTCTACTGTTTTTTTTTTTTTTTTTTTTGCTTTTTCCCGAAAGCACAGCAAAACTGTAAGAAACTTCCTTTTGAAAACAAATTTCTATTTCTTTCCTATTTTTTGAAAGTCCACGAAAAAGCAAAGCCCCCCCCCCCCCGCCCCAGTTCATCCTCAAATCTTTGGAAAGCATTACAGATGTTGTTCTTTTTTTGTAAAAATATGTAATTGGGGTAAATTTTCATGCATTTTCATACAGGAAAAGTCCCCCACCTATCAGTTTGAATCATGATATTTGGATCATATTCTTTTGTCCACTACTTTGATATAATTTCAACAAGCTGAACCCTGGGTTGGAGTGAAAGCATAACTGAACTGGTATCCATTTTTCAACCGTGCATTTTTACATTTTCTTGCTACCAATGATTCGTCAATGAATCGTGGGATACACACCTCAATATGGCGGGTGTATTTTTACGGCTTCCTCATCATGTTTTGGGGAAATTTTTCTCCTGGGTATTTTTATTCATAGTGAAATCCCAGAGGTGCCACTTATACTGCGGCCCCAAAATGCTGCTCAAGGGGGGGGCTGTCTCCTTAAATGTGCTCTGATTTCTGTGAATTCGAGAAATTCAAGCACGTTTAGCCAATTTCCTAAAGTCTTAGGTGGTTGTATCCGCCATATGTTCTAACTACTTAAGTATTTGGAGAGGCTAAAGGGTGGGCTCGAAGAAAAGTTAGGTGGACCGTCGCGCCTGTTATCACTTCAAAAGATCCCAAATTCCAAAGCATTCTGTTGCTTCGAAAATTCATGATGAAAAAAATACTTAATTTGTGGTAAGTCCTTCAGAAAAAATGCCTGGAGGAGTTCTTAAAACGTCCGCGTGAATCCATGGGTGCCCATAGTTTACTTTTCAGGAAGGGGCAAACAGAAATTGGAATTACGAATAACATGAACAAATACCATATGAAAATTTCCCCTGTGTCTTCTTGCTATCTAACCGTTTTTACCAAACTTTGAACACATGAATTTAATGGTGGACGGAAGAGTCCCCCAAATTCGAAAAAAGTCCCCCACAGGAAATCTCCCCCATATCGGAAAAATCCCCCACATCGGAAAAGTCCCCCACATAGGAAAAGTCTCCCACAGGAAAAGTCCCCCACCTATTTCAGTTAGGGACCATGCACACATTGCATTTGACACAAAATATCGAACGTGAGGGAGATTTCCGGTGTCATCATTTCCATTTCCACGCTGTTTAAAACAAGATTCAGCCGGAAAACGTGCACAAATATGTGGGGGAAAATTCTGGTCGGCATTTCAAACATTTATCGCTGTTTACAGTAAAAAACTGTCTTCCAAGTAACTGGATGAGGTGGGGGAAATTTCCGGGTTAGTATTTCCACTCTTACCGCGCCTTTTTGTGAAAAACGGTCTTACTATCAGCAGGCTGACAGGGTGGGGGTAAAATTCCAGGGTCGCTATTTCGACTTTTAGGATGGGGTGGAGGAAATTTCCGGTGTCATCATTTCTTTTTTCATCCACTTTAAAACAACATTCAGCCGTACAAGTAGCACAAATATGTGGGGGAAATTTCCGGGGTCGGCATTTCAAACCTTTGTCGCTGTTTATAGTACTGCAAATAGCTGGATGAGGTTGGGGGAAATTTCCGGGTTAGTATTTTGACTGTTACCGCGCTTTTTGCTGAAAAACGGTCTTACAATAAGCAGGCTGACAGGGTGGGGGTAAAATTCCAGGGTCGCTATTTCGACTTTTAGGATGGGGTGGAGGAAATTTCCGGTGTCATCATTTCTTTTTTCATCCACTTTAAAACAACATTCAGCCGTACAAGTAGCACAAATATGTGGGGGAAATTTCCGGGGTCGGCATTTCAAACCTTTGTCGCTGTTTATAGTACTGCAAATAGCTGGATGAGGTGGGGGAAATTTCCGGGTTAGTATTTTGACTGTTACCGCGCTTTTTGCTGAAAAACGGTCTTACAATAAGCAGGCTGACAGGGTGGGGGTAAAATTCCAGGGTCGCTATTTCGACTTTTAGGATGGGGTGGAGGAAATTTCCGGTGTCATCATTTCTTTTTTCATCCACTTTAAAACAACATTCAGCCGTACAAGTAGCACAAATATGTGGGGGAAATTTCCGGGGTCGGCATTTCAAACCTTTGTCGCTGTTTATAGTACTGCAAATAGCTGGATGAGGTGGGGGAAATTTCCGGGTTAGTATTTTGACTGTTACCGCGCTTTTTGCTGAAAAACGGTCTTACAATAAGCAGGCTGACAGGATGGGGGAAAATTCCGGGGTCGGCATTTCAAACTTTTATCGATGTTTAAAATAAAAACCCGTTTTGCAAGTAGCTGGATGAGGTGGAGGAAATTTCCGGGTTAGTATTTCCATTCTTACCGCGGTTTTTAATGGAAAACTGTCTTCCAATAAGCAGGCTGACAGGATGGTGGGGGAATCCCAGTTTAGGCATTTCGACTTTTAGGATGGGGTGAGGGAAATTTCCAGTGTCATCATTTTTACTTTCGTCCACTGTAAAGCAAGACGCAGCCGTACAAGTAGAACAAATATGTAGGGGAAATTTCCGAGATCGGCATTTCAAACTTTTATCGCAGTTTCTTGCAAGTAGCTGAACGGTGTGGGAGAAATTTCCTGTGTCACCATTTCTATTTTCTATTTTCAGGCACTTCAAAACAGGATGCAGCCCTACAAGTAGCACAAATACGCGGCCTTTTTAAGTTTGTGATCTATCGCATTCATATTCATAACGTTTACGTATCAAACATTATAACAACTAACAAACATTTTACTGAAAAGGCCTGAAGCCTGTGTGTTCTGCAAGAATGTCGTGGTCAATGTGTTGCACGTGCGAAACGCTACGGGTGCTCTGCGGTGGGCTTCAGCAGACCCAACTTTTCTTTGAGCCACCCCCTCCCCTCCCCTTTCCCACTTCACCACCACCCCTTGCCAAAAAAAAAAAAAAAATATCTACGCAGTTAGAAAATATGTCGAGGTCAGCCCTCTAAGATTTTAGGAAATTCAGATAAAGGTATGTGATTTTTTTTGTACTTATGAAATACTTTCGGAAAAATTTCTCGCCACAACCTTATATTGAATCTCCCGAAGTGCGTCGGAAAATCTTCCATTAAAACCCGCAGTAACAGTCAAAATGCTAACCCGGAAATTCTCACCACTCTGTCATCCTGCTAACTGTAATACCGTTTTCCATTAAAAACCGCGGTAAGAATGAAAATACTAACCCGAAAATTTCCCCCACGTCATCCAGCTACTTACAAGACGTTTTTTACTATAAACATCAGTAAAAGTTTGAAATGCTGACCCCAGAATTTTTCCCCACCCTGTCAGCCTGCTGACTGTAAGATAGGTTTTCCATTAAAAACCGCGGGAAGAGTGGGATTACTAACTTGTAAATTACCCCCACCCAATCCTGCTATTTGTAAACCCATTTTTACCCTTAACAACGGTAGAAGTTTGATATGCCGAACCCGGAATTTTCCCCACCTTGTCAGCCTACTTATTGTAAGACCGTTTTTCACTAAAAAGCGCGGTAACAGTCAAAATACTAACTCAAAAATTTCCCCCACCTCATCCAACTACTTGCAGTACTATAAACTGCGATAAAGGTTTGAAGTGCCGACCTCGGAAATTTCCCCCACATGTTTGTGCTACCTGTACGGCTGAATGTTGTTTTAAAGTGGATGAAAATAGAAATGATGACACCGAAAATTTCCCCCACCCCATCCTAAAAGTCGAAATGCCGCCCCGGAATTTTCTCCCACCCTGTCGTTTTCATTAAAAAGCGCGGTATTAATCGGGATACTAACCCGGAAATTTCCCTCACCTCATCCAGCTACTTGGAAGACAGTTTTTTACTATAAACAGCGATAAATGTTTGAAATGCCGACCCCGGAATTTCCCCCCACATATTTGCGCACGTTGTCCGGCTGCATCTTGTTTTAAACAGCGTGGAAATGGAAATGGTGACCCCGGAAATCTCCCCCACGTTAGATATTTTGTGTCAAATGCAATTTGTACATGGTCCCTGACTGAAAAAGGTGGGGGACTTTTCCTGTGGGGAAATTTTCCTATGAGGAATTTTTTCAATGTGGGGGACTTTTCCAAATGTGGGGAGTTTTTCTGAGGGGGAGTTTTCCTCTGGGGGACTTTTCCGATTACCGAATTTAATTGATGCAGAAAACCCAGAAACGACATACAAAAGAGGGATAAATAAAATCACACAGCATATTAGGACAATAAGGACATTTTTTTGTCGTTCTTTAGATCATTTTGGCCACTTATGTCATATGCGCCACGAAACATTACAAATCACTTAATTCGTCGTCAAAAATGAAAACAGACCCTTAAGACAATTTTTTTGTGTTGTAAGTTTAACGCCCACCGTGATCAATTGAATGGGCTGTAACCAGTCGCATGTCCCTAATTTAGGGCCACTAGTTCAACGGAATGGAGACAGCCAGTGCCGTAAGACAACCACCACATCCACTTCATAGCCGGATTAGAACCCGGACCCATCTCGGACGAATGGTCACAAACCAGCAGGTTGGCCAAGACAAATTTCTAGGAAAAACTCCGAATGATCTTTTTCCGGCAGTAAATAGCTGCTGTAGAAGATGATATACTTGGTGTTGCATTTGGGTGGCCAGCAGTGTAGATGTTATACACTGCTGGCCACCCAAAATGCAACACCAAGAAGGAAGCATCCGATTGGCCTGAAATTCGCAGCCTGCGTCGCCCGCGAGAGGACAAGCAAACGATTAGCATTGCAGGGCATATGCGAATCATGTGCGCCCGGCACGCCACCGAGAAGCACTATAAGAAGGGTGCACAGAAGGAGGGGTGCAAGTAGTGGAAGTGTGTTGTGCTGCTGGACCTGTGCGTGGGAAGCTTCCCGATGCCTCGTCGCAGAATACGGCAGTCATTCCAGCACGTTTTCAAGTTCGACAGAGGACGAATAGTGGCTTTTCACGACAGCGGTTTATCGTACCGAGACATCGGCGGTCGTGTGAGACGACATCCAGCCACTCTGAGGTGAGTATGGATTCGGTGGATGCAGGAGGGACGGACGGACGGACGTTAGCGAATGCCGCAGCCGCAGCACACCACCGAACGAGAGGACCGGCATGTTGTGCGGCGGGCATTTACGGCTCGAACCACCACATCACGAACGTTAGCGTAGGAATTAGAGGGTGTGTTGCGCAACAACCTGTGTCAACACGTACCGTTCGACGTCGTCTGCAGGAGCGGGGACTTGTCGCACGGCTCCCATTGCTCCAATTACCATTGACGTTACACCACCGGCGAGTGCGGCGGCAGTGGGCCGTTGAACGCCGCACCTGGACTACGGAATGGCACGACATTGTTTTCTCCGACGAATCCCACTTTTGCCTGCAACACCACGATGGTCGGATCCGGGCGGCACCGCGACGAGAGACTGTATGACGCATACATACGCATCGCCATACCGGTCCGTCGCCTGGCGTTATGGTTTGGGGTGCAATTGGATATGACACCCGCACCTCGCTGGTATGCATCGCCGGTACACTCATCAGCCACAGCACCATCTCCGACGTTTTGGAGCCTGTAATCCTCCCTTACCTGCAGGACCTGCCAGCGGCCACGTTTCAACAGGACAATGCGCGCCCGCACGTGGCACGCATCGTGCAACAATTCCTCACGACCCATCAGATGTCACTGCTGCCGTTGCCCGCCTGTTGTCCTGATATGTCGCCCATCGAACACGTCTGGTCGCTGATCGGCAACCGAGTGGCCCGGCAAGCACCGCCCGCGGCTACGCCTGATGAACTGTGGCAACGTGTCAAAGCAGCCTGGACCGACATACCCCAAACCCACATCCAAAGCCTCTTTCGTTCGATGCCGCGGAGTGTAGGTGCCGTTATTGCCGCTGCTGTTATATTTGTAGCGGCTGTTATATTTGAAAAATCATCTTGTTTTTTTACATTTTGAGCGAATCAGTAGGAAACGAGCATGGTATCAAGCAAAAATGAAATACTTGAAGACATTGGCACCCGGAAAAGTCCTCCACATTAGACAATACGGGTAAAATGCAATTTATAAACAGTGCTTAACTTGAAAAGAATGGAAGACTTTTCGTCGAGGAGTTTTGGCACATACGAATGCCATGGAACGAGAAAAGTGGACAGTAAGATTTTCGTCAGTCATTGCAGGAAAGCGAAAATCTAAAGTTTCTTGAAAGCATTTTTTCTTATTATTTTCATCGGAAAATTAAGGTCTGCATTTTGTTTTGTTTCCGTCTGTGAAAATCAAAACAATGCTGGCAATCCAGTTATAGGTTTTCGGGGCCCCTCAAGCTCTGGGGCCCTAGGCGCGCGCTTACTGTGCCTAGTTGGAAATCCGACACTGGCTGTCATGGGAATATTATGAAAATTTTGTTGTTGGTGACCTATCTTATACAGGGTGCATAGGAAAGTCCTTTTAGCTTAAAATAACTTGCGAACGGAGAGAGGCAGTTATGCAAATGTGATAACGGTATAATAAAGCGACTACGCCCGATCGAATGCAATCAATAGCAGCTCCCCTAGTGGCGAAACGCGGAAGTTAGCCATTACAAATCGAAAGCCAAAAGAGATAAAGCAAAATTTCCAATTTCAAAATTATAGAGCATCAATTAATTAGCACAAAACGACTTTTGTTTCACACGGATAAAATAAATTGTCGCCTGAATACCCTAAAACGTAAGAAAACGATGCGCGACGATTCGAATCTGCATATTCACATTTCGCAAATGTAGCCGTAGGCAAATGCAGATTGTGACGTTGTACCGTACCTACGATATAAAAACCAGTAGCACGATGTAACCTGGTCAGAAGTTTAGGTCTACGTACGCTGTGTGAGAATGGCGAGCTTCACTCACTCCCAATATTGCGAGATGGTGCTTATTTACGGCGAATGCCAACGAAACACGGCGCTAGCTACACGGGAATATGCCGTTCGTTTTCCAGCTGGGTCACATCCAAGTGCGGTTACCATCGCAAGTGTAGTGAGACGGAATACAAATGTGTATCGTGGACAATGGCGAACTCTTCTAACATACTCGACATTAACTTTTTATCACTGTGCGCCAGTTTGCCTTTTTTGTTTTCGTTTTTTCTGACGTCATCAAATTGTATTGACATAAGTAGGCATTTATGCAATAAATTGTGTGTATTTACTCATACCTATGCCTGTTCCCTTCAAACGTTCACACAAAAGGTCGCGCATCGATTTCGGACATTTTAGGGTATTCAGGCGACAATTTATCTTATCCGTGTAAAACAAATTTCGTTTTGTATTAATTAATTGATGCTCTACAACTTTGTAATTGGAAATTTTGCTCTGTCTCTTTTCGTTTTCGATTTGCAATGGCTAACTTCCGCATTTCGCCACTAGGGGCGCTGCTATTGGTTGCATTCGATCGGGCGTAGTCGCTTTACACACCATTATCTCACTCGCATAACTGTACCTCTCTCCATTCGCAAGTTGTTTCAGGCTAAAGGGACTTTTCTATGCACCCTGTACAGATTGCTGATTAATAATTCAACCGTTTATTATAGTTTGTACATATAAACTGAAGCCGCCCCGGTGGCGCAGTGGTCTAAGGCGTTGGCCTCTGGTCATTCGTCCGAAGGGGTCCGGGTTCGAATCCCGGTGAGGCATGGATGTTGTGTTTGTCTTACGGCACTGGCTCTCTCCCTTCCCTGGAACCAGTGACCCTAAATTAGGGACGGGCGACTGCTTATAGCCCATTGAGTTGCTCACGGTGGTCGTTAAACTTCCAATCAAAAAAAAAAAAAAAATATATATATATATATAAACTGAAAGCCCTCACTGACTCACGGACTCATCACCGAATCTCAGAAACTACTGAACTTAGAACTTTCATATTTGGCAGGAATGTTCCTTTTCCAACATAGAGGTGCAGTAAGAAAGGATTTTTTCCTACGGTTACTTTAAGTGGGTCGAAATGGGTTTTTTAAATAACCCAGCTTTGATAACGCTAGGACATTTTGCAATGATCGAACCATTGTTGCCCAGCAACTCAAGCTCCGACCGTAGCCTACGAGGATCGTGAAAGAAGCCTGCTATTTCTGCCTTCAAAACGAGGAAGCACTTACGCCGGAAAGCTCACCAGGTGGCGCTTTTACCGAGGACAACAACAACAATTAGCCGCTGCTGGTGGCGGGAGGGGGGGTTGACTTATAGAATTAAAACACAAATTTTCTCCATAATCACTTGTATTTTTTTATTTTTCCTTACGAAAGCGATTAATAATAATATTATACGAATAATAAATAACACTGATGATATAGTATATCATTTTCCCCCCATAATCTGGCATTCTGTTATGTTCTGCGTCAATGAATAAGTTACACATTTCGGGACACATTAGTTAGACACATCGATGGCCTTCTATGTAGAATTTTAAGAATTTTATTACATATTTTTTTGTAATTCATTGTTCCCTAATCATTAGTTAGACACATCGATGGCCTTCTATGTAGAATTTTAAGAATTTTATTACATATTTTTTTTTTGTAATTCATTGTTCCCTAATCATTTTGAAGCCACCCCGGTGGCGCATTGGTCTAAGGCGCTGGCCTGTGATCATTCGTCCGTAAGGGGTCCGGGTTCGAATCCCGGTGAGGCATGGATGTTGTGTTTGTCTTACGGCACTGGCTCTCTCCCTTCCCTGGAACCAGTGACCCTAAATTAGGGACGGGCGACTGCTTATAGCCCATTGAGTTGCTCACGGTGGTCGTTAAACCTCCAATAAAAAAAAAAAATCATTTTGAAAGGTAAGACCTACTTTCTTCTTTATTTGAACGCTTTCCACCCTTAAGGCTGTCTTTGAATGAGTATTAGGCTTCACCTGCTGCGATAGATGGCGCAAAATATCACTCCTTGGGCGTGACTTTTACGTCTTGACGGATTGTCCCAGAAGTCGGCGTCAGCGATGACCTTACCATATTCAGAATGGTAGCGGTCTCTCGTTGGCTCCACAATGAAAAGACAAAGTACGCGCTGTTACGTTTTAACCAATGACATTGTTTAGGGGTGGAGCTTAGCAGGTAGGCGTAGTTTCTGACTCAAATTGAAGTGTATTCTGGTAATGTACACATTTTCTCTTCAAAAAATGAACGTACAGTAGAATTTAAGATGATCTATAGAAGACAAGATTCCAATCTCACTTCGGTGCCCATTCTTTGATTTCTATTTGGCCTAGATAATTAAAAAAATCAGACAGAAATGAGAGATTTCGTTTCTTCCACACAGAAACACTGCCAAGCTAACTTCTGGCGCCATCTAGTGCCAAACTGGAATACTTTCGAGTCAGATAAATTGAATTAAAAAAAAATTCTAATAATTTTTTCGGAAAAATAACTGCGACACGTATTAGTTATAGGTCGTTTTTATTTGTGCTCAGAATTTCAAACTCTACAAAGTAATAATAGTTTTCGAGAAAATATGTACAAAAGTATTTGCATTACAGATATAGGATAGAATTTCTGTTACACTCATTCAAAGACAGCCTTAAAAGGTTCGTCATGCTCATGCTTTGCTGTCTGTCCAATTTCTCGTGTGAAAATATTTATTTAAGAGGAGCGTAAGGCTCTGGCTTAATTGTCCAACTTTTAATTAAATTAAATCAAGGGAATTGTCCACAATTTGGTTAAAAATTTTACATTACAAAATAAGGCAGAAGGGTAATTCTTCATATTAGAATGCATGTCGTACACAAATGAATATGATGATATGCGTCAGGCAGTTATATCCAAGGAGGTTAGAATGAGATATCTGGAGGCTGTCGCCATGAAACGTTCGTGCAAGTTCTAAACAAATATAACGTTAATCGGGCAGTACCACTTTGCTTGAAGCCTAATACCGCGAACGACAGCCATTAAAGTGTAGGAAAGCTGGTGGTTTCCAAGACTATTGCAACGTATGCTGTTTTCGCTGAACCGCATTTTTTCTTAGCAAATATTTCTAATTGTTCATCGTAACTTGCCGCCGATGTGTGAGAAAACGCTGCTGAATTTATAAAATTCGTAGTTATTTTGAGACAACTACCCATTTCTATTTCAAACTTAAATTGACGAAACGTTCGTGCAAGTTCAAAACAAATATAACTTTAAAATTAAAAACTTCACTCTTTTATGAAGCATAAATTCATTCCAGTTTGATATATTAACACGATTACTGCTATCAAAAACCACGCAATTCGAAAATACACACAGCTGAAACAGCATGAATGTCATGTAAACAAATCAAAATTTCCGCATTTACCTGCTCTAAACTTGCTTGTGATAATATAAAAAAGGCACAGTACAATGCCTCATTTCTTTTATATAAAAATAATTGAAAAAAAACGAGAAGTATGCAGTATCGTAACCTACGGCAGTATATTGAAAGCGCTAACGGTAAGGCAATGTTGTTCTCGGTAAAAGCGGCCTCTGGTGGCGTTAGATAGAATCAAAAGTGCTTCCGTTTTTTTTCAGGAAATTTGGCCCAAAATAACAGGCTTCTTTAACGATCCTCGTAGGCTACGCCTCGACCTAAGTTTTGAATGACTTGAGTTGACCTGCTCAGTATATACACTATATACAACAAGTAATTGGACACCCCTGCAATCGACGATATCTGCGGTCCTGATACACGTCAGGGCCGCCGCCGTAAAATATCGTGTGGGAAACAACAACGCAACCAGTCGCATGCAAGATGCCACGCAGTTCGGAGCTCTCTGATTTCGAGAAAGGTGTAATCGTCGGGTATCACAGAAATAGCCGATCCATACGTTACATATCCAGCGAGTTGAAGTGCCCAAAATCGACAGTGGCCTACGTGATTGGCAAGCGGAAGTTAGAGACCGACGGGTGCTGGCCAGAGAAATTCGAAAAAACCGCACCAAATCGATGGGCCACATCCACGAAGAGTTTCAACAGGCATCCGGGAGTGTTCTTACGATGAATACCATCCGTAAGGAAGCCCATCTGCTCGGTTATCATGGACGTGCTGCCGCCCACAAGCCTTTGATCACCAAGTCCAATAGCGCTGCTCGGCTAACGTGGTGCAAAGAACGTCGACAGTGGACCGTTGAACAGTGGAAACAGGTTCTCTGGAGCGACGAATCAAGGTTCACCCTCTGCCGTTCGGATGGCAGGGTCTGGGTTTGGCGTCTCCCTGGAGAACACCTCCTGCCGGAATGTATTGCGCCAACTGTGAAGTTCGGCGGCGGTGGAATTATGCTATGGGAGTGTTTCTCCTGGTATGGCACGGGACCCTTGGTCGCAATTCCTGGTAGACTCAACGCCGAGACCTACTGCACCATTTTGGATGACCATGCGCTTCCTACGTTGTGGCAGTTTTACGGGGGGGGGGAAACATATTACTTTCAGGATGACAATGCCACCTGTCATGTTGCGAGGTCCACCATGGATTGGTATGGTGACAATGGGGTTAATCGAATGGACTGGCCTGCGCAGAGCCCGGATCTTAACCCTATTGGGCACCTCTGGGACGAGTTGGAGCGTCGACTTAAGCGGTGCCTCACCGTCCGAAATCGGTGAAGGAAGTGACCTGTCTTCTCCAAGCCGAGTGGAAGAAAATACCGCTAGCCGTCGTACAACGCCTGGTTGAGAGTATGCCCCGGAGGGTCGCAGCTGTAATCGCCGCTCGTGGAGGCTCCACCAACTATTGAAGGTGAATGAACTTCGTTTTTCTTTGCTATCACAAGTGTCCAATTACTTGTTGGTAGATAGTGTATTTTGTTCTAAATTTATTTGTTCTGAATTAATGTAACAAAAAACCTTAAAAATCACGTAAAAACCGCTATATCATAATACGCTTTGCATTTAAACATTTATATTATCGTTTGGCATATCGAATGTCAAGGTTTTTTGAGTCAAAATCAAATTACTAACATTCGTTTTCAT
Source organism: Macrothele yani (assembly GCA_039090855.1). Taxonomy (NCBI): domain Eukaryota; kingdom Metazoa; phylum Arthropoda; class Arachnida; order Araneae; family Macrothelidae; genus Macrothele; species Macrothele yani. The sequence goes on along the minus strand of CM076999.1, from coordinate 5,606,060 downwards.
CGAAGCAATAGTGACGTCATATAAATGATGTTGTTTTTCGTGCCAAAATCAAATTACCAACATTCGTTTTAACCGAAGCAATGGCGACGTTATATAAGTGGTAGGGTGACTGCAATAAATATAAATATGCTGGTAGATTTTCGCAGTAACTGAAATTTGAAAAAAAAAAAAGTTTCCCCCTTGAGATCTTAGGATGGCAACACAATTTTGCTCACGCTTCCAAAAACACCTGACTTGCTAGCTTTTAAATGCACAGTTTTGAACGAAACTGTTTACGAAATTGTTTATTCAATTACACTGACGGAAAAAAAAAATATCCCAACACCAAGAAGGGGTTGTGTTAGATAAACAACAGTTGGTAGGCGGTGAGAGTACATCTGTAAGATGACGTCTATGCAAATTTCGCGCTCGGCGCATACGTGTGGCGCTAGTAGCGCCCTCGGAACATGCAAAGCAGGTTTGCTGTAAATACGCGCTGTAACGTTCGTAAGCGTTAATTATCGTTGAGATTCGACGTAGGGTGTTGATGTTAGTCAAGAATGCCTTTAAGAAGACGAAGAAGCCATTATCAACAGCTCACGGAGTTTGAACGAGGTCGTGTAATAGGGCTACGAGAAGGTGGATTTTCTTTCCGCAATATTGCAGAACGACTTGGCAGGAATGTAGCCACTGTGCATGATTGTTGGCATCGGTGGTCAAGGGAAGGTACTGCCTCAAGAAGACCGGGTTCCGGCCGGCCACGTGGCACTACTGAGAGGGAAGACCGCCATGTACGGCGTATGGCCGTGGCGCATCGTACCGCGTCTGCGGCAGCAATTCGAGCTGCAGTTACCACCACAGTGACTCAACGAACTGTTACAAATCGGTTACTTGAAGGACAGCTCCGAGCCAGACGCCCTGTAGCGTGCATTCCATTTACTCCAAACCACTGCCGTTTGCGACGTCAGTGGTGTCAAGCTACAGCTCACTCATTGGAGGACGGAGTGGAGATCTGTTGTATTTTCTGATGAAAGCCGGTTCTGCCTGGGTGCCAGTGATGGCCGTGTGTTGGTTAAAAGGAGGCCAAGTGAGCGCCTGCAACCAAACTGTCTGCGGCCGAGACACACTGGACCTACACCTGGAGTTATGGTCTGGGGAGCAATTTCCTATGACAGCAGGAGCACTCTCGTGGTTATCCCACGCACCCTGGCGGCACAGTTGTACGTCGGTCTGGGGATACAACCTGTTGTGCTGCCATTCATGAACAGCATTCCAGGGGGTGTTTTCCAACAGGATAACGCTCGCCCGCATACCGCAGTTGTAAACCAACATGCTCTACAAAGTGTCGACATGTTGCCGTGGCCTGCTAGATCACCAGATCTTTCACCAATCGAGCACGTATGGGACATCATTGGACGACAACTCCAGCGTCATCCACAACCAGCATTAACCGACCCTGTATTGACCGACCAAGTGCAACAGGCACGACACAATGCATGAACGTTTGCGTGCTTGCATTTAACATTCTGGCGGTTACACCGGTTATTAATGTACCAGCATTTCACATTTAAAATGGCTCTTCTCGCGCTTACAATAATCTGTGATCTTGAAACCTTAATCGATTAAATATGTTACCTATACAAATGTATTGCCGCCATTTCATTCCTCTACAACTATTTTTTCGTGGTGTTGGGATTTTTTTTTTTCCGTCAGTGTATTTACGAAATTGTTTATTTTCATGTTCGAAGAACGGGTATTTTAGCTAGTTATGTATATGCATTTTACGACGCGTGCTATAAAAATTTCAGCCACAGCTTTTTCACCCGTGCAGAAGAAATTGCGTGTGCACGGGATCAGAAGAAAGAGCGTGTGAATAAATGCTGTATGCTCTTCGCCGGAACTGAAACAAACAAGCCAGAAAAGCTCTTGAAGTGGAACAAATAATACGTAAGACATATTGAAAGCCCCCAAACTTGTTGTTTTCACGGTATTTCATGTTTCGAATTTCCCAAGCCCAACCTTATTTTGACGTTGTTCTGAAAAGAGGATTTTCAGAGGTCTATAGAAGTCGAAGAAGATTTCCAACAAAGCCGAACAGACTTTTTAAGAGAGCAAGGAGTCGAGGGGGTGAATTTCGTGTTCAATGTGATGATCTATCGCCTCGCACGAGAATTTGGTGACCTGGAAAAGCGGGAGGGAAAAAATCTCCAGTTGGCCATGTGGACGGGCAAAAAGGAAATGTTTTAAAGAGAAAAAGGATAAGTCAAGGGGTCACTAGACGGATGATGACCCAGGGGTCCAAAACGCACCCAGCAAAAGCCCATCTCCGTGGTATACAGTTGTTTACTGTTTTTTTTTCTTTTATTTTTTTTACTTCTTCGGCCGACCGGTGACGTTATTTTCACCGGTTGCCACCTTTTCCCCGTTCCGTCTTATTTTCATTTTTTTAGAGGAGTTCTTTTTCGCCCTAGGTGCTTGTTTACTTCTTTCTCCCCCACTGTTTCTGCCCTGAACAATAACCTTTGACCCCTTGCTATTTCGTGGACGGCACTCCCTTTCCCTTCTGCCGATACGAACAACAGAATGCTGATGGAAGATGTAAACGGGGTGCGCAGTCCACAAAACATTGCTGGGGTCAAGATTGGAACCCCTTAAAAAAAGGGGGAGGGGAGGTGCGAATAGAGTAGAAAGGGAAGAAGGATGCCTGTTGTTGTAGTTTTGCGCAATAGATGGGTAACTTGTGTCAACAACTAACATCTGGCGCGCGTGGGCTTCAAAAACGTTGTCTCGTAAATATCGGCTTCATTCTCCTACGAAATCGAACACTGAGTCTTTCGGTATATCGAAATCCATAAACTGCATTCAAATAAAAAAAATTGTAAGGCTTTCCGATACGAGGCATTAAATTGCCGTACAAACGAGTCACTTTCACACGATACTTTGAGATAACAGGGGCAAAACGTTTGACAATTTCCATCACTTCTTAGCGCTTTCATTTTTATTTCTTTGTTGAGCACAAACTACGATAACCAGGAACGGACGAATCATTGGGGCAAATGGAGCGTTTGCCCCGAACCCTGCGCGTTAGAGCGCCCCGCAAGTTAGGAAATAAAAACAATTATTTTCGGTAGATTTTTTTTTAGTTTTGTGGCGCGAGGTTCTTTAAAAAGACATATATATATCATCATCATCATCATCAATGTCAACCATTATCAATCCACTGCTGGACGAAGGTCTCCCCAAGTTTCCTCCACAACGGTCTGTCTTGTGCCAGTCTCCTCCATGTCACTCCCGCATACTTTCGAATTTCATCCACCCATCTCCCATGTGGTCTTCTTCTGGGTCTTTTCCTGTCCCTTGGAATCCAATCTAAAATTTCGGCTGTCCATCGATGGTCTGTTCTTCTGACAGTATGTCCAGCCCATTGCCATTTCAGGGATTTAACTCTGATCATGATGTCTTCCACTCTTGTCATTTTTCGGATCCACGTGTTCCTCTTCTTATCTCTCCTGGTTACACCAAGCATGCACCTCTCCATCCTTTGTATGTCTCTTTTAGCTAAGGTCCACGTCTCTGCACCATACGTAAGCACTGGAAGGATGCATTGATCAAACACTTTTCTTTTAAGACATAATGGCATATTGCTCTTGAAAATTATGCTGTTTCTTCCAAAAGCTCTGCAGGCAAGTTTTGTACGCCGATTAATTTCTTCACCAATGTGACCCTCACTTGATATCTGCTGTCCAAGATAAACGTACGTGTCTGTTATCTCCGGCTTTTCTCCATCAATCGATAAATCTTCATTTCTTCTAAAAGTATTGTACATCACTTTTGTCTTCTGAAAGTTCATTTTTAATCCCACTTCTTTACTCTTGTCAGCAAGTTCCTGGATCATACTCTGTAGCTCTGATGGGGTAGTTGCAAACATGACTATGTCATCAGCAAAACGAAGGTGGGTTAGATAATCTCCATTAATCTTTATCACTTTGTTTTCCCAGTTCAGTGATTGAAAGACATTTTCCAATGTGGCATTAAAGAGCTTCGGAGATATGGTGTCACCTTGTCTCACTCCTTTTCCAATTTTTAGGTGTGTTGTATTTTCAAACAGCCGAATCTTTGCACTTGCATTTTCATAGATGTTATAAATAATAATAATGTATGCATCTTCAATACCGCAGGATTTCAGAGCCATTGCAACTGCTGATGGTTTCACCGAATCAAAGGCTTTTTCGTAATCGATAAAAGCCATGCACAATGGAAGTTCATATTCCCTCGCTCTTTCAATTAGTTCTCTCAGTACGTGGATATGATCTATTGTGCTGTATAGCCACTCCTGAATCCAGCTTGTTCTCTCGGTTGAGCCATGTCCAGTGTCACCTTCAAGCGGTGTGAAAGAACTTTAGTGAAGATTTTATAAACCACTGATAGGAGGCTGATAGGTCTGTAGTTCCTGAGATCCTCAATGTCACCTTTTTTATGTAGCAAGATCATTGTAGCGTTGTTCCAATCCTCAGGAATTTTCCCTTCATTAAGGCATCGAGTGAAAATTTGGGCGAGCACTGTTTCGATTTCTCCACTTGCTTCTTGTATGATGTCTACAGTAATTCCATCTTCTCCTGGAGCTTTTCCCCGCTTCATGTTCTTGATTGCATGTGCAACTTCTGCTGGAAGGACTGGAAGAACTCTGGTACTGGTACCTTTCATGATGTCTGGAGTACATGTATAATCCCTTTCATATAATTTGGAGTAGAAATCTTTCACTCTTGTCAAAATTTCGCCTCTATTTCTTGTTACAGAACCATCTTCTTTTCTCAGTGCCATAATCTGTTTTTTCCCCTTACTGAGATGTCCCTTTGCTATCTTTAGGCTTTGGTTGTTTTCAATTGCTTTCCTTACTAGTTCACAGTTGAATTTCCTTACGTCTTCAGTGATACTTTTTCGTACTGTCTTGCATAGCTCTATATATTCCACTTTGGAAGACACATCTTCTTTAGTTGTCCTCATCACTCTTCTTTTTTGCATCAACATTTTGGTTTTTCCTGATAATTTGTTCACATGCAATTTGTTCTTAGACCCAGCTAAGCTTGTTGCTGTTTCCATAAGAGCTTTGGTTACTTTTCTGTTAACTTCAGAAATATCCACTTCTTCCGATGTTAGGCCTTCTAAAGCAGAGAATCTGTTCTTCAGTTCCAACTTGAAGGTATTATGGTGTTTTTTAAGGTTGGTTATGTCAATACATTTTGTTTGTCTTATGAGCTTGCTACGTTCGATTTTACTGTTGAGGTGCATCTTACATCTCACCAATCTATGGTCACTGCCAGTGTTGAACTTGTTTAGCACACTGCAGTCTTCTATGACGAATTTTTTGTTACACATAATAAAATCAATTTCACTTGTCGTCCCATTTGGATGTCTCCATGTCCATTTCCTGTGTGGCTTTTTCTTGAAGAAGGAGTTCAAGATGAAAAACCCTTCTGCCTCTGCAAACTCTACGAGAAGAAGTTGAAAGTTCCTCTGAGAGAGCTGCACGACTCGTTATCCAACTCTCGAGAAGATACAAGGCTCAGATTATTCAAACTTACGCACCCACCACAAGCCATCCTGAAGAAGATTACGCACCCACCACAAGCCATCCTGAAGAAGAAATTGAAGAATGTTTTGAGGAAATTCGTTATCTAAATACTAAAGGTAAGCAGCACTTGAAGATAATTATTTGAGATTTTAATGCAAAAATAGGACAGCGGCAACAGAATGAAATTTCAGTAGGTAAATTCGGTCACGACAACAGAAAACAGCGTGGAAATACTCTCGTTGAGTTTGCAGAGGCAGAAGGGTTTTTCATCTTGAACTCCTTCTTCAAGAAAAAGCCACACAGGAAATGGACATGGAGACATCCAAATGGGACGACAAGTGAAATTGATTTTATTATGTGTAACAAAAAATTCGTCATAGAAGACTGCAGTGTGCTAAACAAGTTCAACACAGGCAGTGACCATAGATTGGTGAGATGTAAGATGCACCTCAACACTAAACTCGAACGTGGCAAGCTCATAAGACAAACAAAATGTATTGACATAACCAACCTTAAAAAACACCATAATACCTTCAAGTTGGAACTGAAGAACAGATTCTCTGCTTTAGAAGGCCTAACATCGGAAGAAGTGGATATTTCTGAAGTTAACAGAAAAGTAACCAAAGCTCTTACGGAAACAGCAACAAGATAGATTAGCTGGGTCTAAGAACAAGTTGCATGTAAACAAATTATCAGGAGAAACCAAAATGTTGATGCAAAAAGAAGAGACACGAGGACAACTAAAGAAGATGTGACTTCGAAAGTGGAATATATAGAGCTATGCAAGACAGTACGAAAAAGTATCACTGAAAACGTAAGGAAATTCAACTGTGAACTAGTAAGGAAAGCAATTGAAAACAACCAAAGCCTAAAGATAGCAAACGGACATCTCAGTAAGGAAAGAAACAGATTATGGCACAGAGAAAAGAAGATGGTTCTGCAACAAGAAATAGAGGCGAAATTTTGACAAGAGTGAAAGATTTCTACTCCAAATTATATGAAAGGGATGATGCATGTACTCCAGACATCATGAAAGGTACCGGAGTTCTTCCAGTCCTCCCAGCAGAAGTTGCACATGCAATCAAGAACATGAAGCGGAGAAAAGCTCCAGGAGAAGAAGGAATTACTGTGGACATCATACAAGAAGCAAGTGGAGAAATCGAAACAGTACTCGCCCAAATTTTCACTCGATGCCTTAATGAAGGGAAGATTCATGAGGATTGGAACAACGCTACAATGATCCTGCTACATAAAAAAGGTAACGTTGAGGATCTCAGGAACTACAGACCTATGAGCCTCCTATCAGTGGTTTATAAAATCTTCACTAAAGTTCTTTTACACCGTTTGAAGGTAACACTGGACATGGCTCAACCGAGAGAACAAGCTGGATTCCGGAGTGGCTACAGCACAATAGATCATATCCATGTACTGAGAGAACTAATTGAAAGAGCGAGGGAATATGAACTTCCATTGTGCATGGCTTTTATCGATTATGAAAAAGCCTTTGATTCGGTGAAACCATCAGCAGTTGCAATGGCTCTGAAATCCTGCGGTATTGAAGATGCATACATTAATATTATTAATAACATATATGAAAATGCAAGTGCAAAGATTCGGCTGTTTGAAAACACAACACACATAAAAATTGGAAAGGGAGTGAGACAAGTTGACACCATATCTCCGAAGCTCTTTAATGCCACATTGGAAAATGTCTTTCAATCACTGAACTGGGAAAACAAAGGGATAAAGATTAATGGAGATTATCTAACCCACCTTCGTTTTGCTGATGACATAGTCATTTTTGCAACTACCCCATCAGAGCTACAGAGTATGATCCAGGAACTTGCTGACAAGAGTAAAGAAGTGGGATTAAAAATGAACTTTCAGAAGACAAAAGTGATGTTCAATGCTTTCACAAGAAATGAAGATTTATCGATTGATGGAGAAAAGCTGGAGATAACAGACATGTACATTTATCTTGGACAGCAGATATCAAGTGAGGGTCACATTGATGAAGAAATTTATGGGCGTACAAAACTTGCCTGGAGAGCTTTTGGAAGAAACAGCATAATTTTTAAGAGCAATATGCCATTATGTCTTAAAAGAAAAGTGTTTGATCAATGCATCCTTCCAGTGCTTACGTATGGTGCAGAGATGTGGACCTTAACTAAAAGAGACATACAAAGGCTGCAGACAACTCAAAGTAACATGGAGAGGTGCAAGCTTGGTGTAACCAGGAGAGATAAGAAGAGGAACTCGTGCATCCGAAAAATGACAAGAGTGGAAGACATCATGATCAGAGTTAAATCCCTGAAATGGCAATGGGCTGGACATACTGCCAGAAGGACAGACCATCGATGGACAGCCGAAATTTTAGATTGGATTCCAAGGGACAGGAAAAGACTCAGAAGAAGACCACATGGGAGATGGGTAAATGGAATTCGAAAGTATGCGGGAGTGACATGGAGGAGACTGGCACAAGACAGACCGTTGTGGAGGAAACTTGGGGAGACCTTCGTCCAGCAGTGGATTGATAATGGTTGACAATGATGATGATGATGATGATATATATATATATATATATATATATATATATATATATATATATATATATATATATATATATATATCGGGTGACTGCTTACAGACCATTGAGTTGCTCACGGTGGATGTTAAACCTCCGTCATACTCATAAATTTACATATGAATTCAGTTGAATAATGTTCCACATTTACTAAGATACAAAAATCAATTTTAGGTTCCTAGGCCTCAGCTTATGTCTTTTTAGCAAATTTTAGTCGTTCGAACTCGTGTTCATAAGGTTTACATAAAAAGTCAAGTTAATAATGTTACACATTTATTCAGGCAAAAATAATCAATTTTAGGTCCCTAGGACTCGGCTTAGGACCTTTTAGCAAATTTTAATTTTGCCTGCTCATGTTCATAGGGTTTACATAAAAATTCAAGTTAATAATGTTGCATATTTTTTCAGGTAAAAAATAAATTTTAGGGCCCTAGATTGAAAAATTAATTTTAGGGCTCTTTATGAGCACGCACGATTAAAATGTGCTAAAAAGGCCTAAGCCGAGGCCTAGGTCCCTAAAACTGATTCTTTTGCCTGAAAAAATGTGCAACATTATTAATTTTACTTTTTATGTAAACCTTATGAACATGAGCACTGAACACTCAAGAGACGCATATAGCGTATTAAATCCGTTTATTTTTGTGGCGTAGTAAGAACAAAGATTCGCCAAGCTTTCGCACTCCACTGGGAGGCTTTTTCAAGGCAATGGTAGACATAAAAATGCAAGAAACTGGAACACGTAAGGAGCAAAGATGATTTTTCAAAATAACGTGGGTGACATCACGAGCGTATTACACTGAACATGACTTTTATGTAAACCTTATGAACATGATTACAATTTGCTAAAAAGGCCTAGGGACTTAAAATTAATTACTTTTGTCTTAAAACTAAATCTTTGCCTTCTCTGTGACACGCAGAAATCAAAAGTGCAATTTGAGTTTGATCCACTAACGTTTCGGTGGTCTGTCTACCAAACTTGCACCATGCATCAACAGATCCTGTAACGAAATCCAAAGTTTTCGATAAACTGGCCCTTCGGTGAAATGACCTTTCGATGAAATGAACTTTTAGGTAAAGAGACGTTTTGGTGAAATGAACTTTTCGATCAAGTGACCCTTCGGTGAAATGTACCTTTCGATCAAGTGATCTTTCGGTGAAACAATCTTTTCGGTCAAGTGACTCTTCGGTGAAGTAAACCCCGGTTTAGAGAAAGAGAGAGATTCATAAAATAGTTTTACTTTTGTCTCGTATGTTTTCCATTTGGTCAGAAACAGAGGCTGGACAACGAACAGATTTCAAAGCAGTGAGTCACCAAGGATAAAGGTTGAAGCAGAGAGAGAGAGAGATTTATAAAATAGTTTTACTTTTGTCTCGTGTGATTTCCACTTGGTCAGAAACAGAGGCTGGAAGACCAGCATTTCTCAAGGTAGTGACTCACCAAAGGTAAAGGTTTAGAGGGAGGGAGAGAGAGAGAGAGAGATTTATAAAATAGTTTTACTTATTTGTCTCATATGATTTTCATTTGGTCAGAAACAGAGGCTGGAACACGAACAGATTTCAAGGCAGTGGCTCACCAAGGGTAAAAGGTTTCATGTCGCTGTATACAGCGGGGTCGGCGAGAGCGTTTCCGCTTCGCACTTCGAACCGTTAATGGTCGCAGTGCCTAGGAATGCCGCAAAGGGTGTGAATTATCTTGCCCACACTTCCGCCCACCCAGTTCAAAATGTGCCGTTTTTCAATATACACTATATTGACAAAAGTCACCGGACACCCTTCAAAAGCAAATGAACGGATCCGCTGCGTTGTTAAGATGCTCGGTACAGCTGCAAACAGTATAAAAACAAACCTGCAGCTTTCCGCGATCATATCTCACTGTGAGGTTGAGTGAAAATATCGCAGAACTGACTTTGAGAAAGGAAAGGTTGTTGAGTGTTATATTAGCGGGTTGCCCATAAGAGAAACTGGGAGGCATTTAAACATACCCAAGTCAACTGTTTCGGATGTACTGAATAAGTGGGAGACACATGGCGTGCCTGAAACAGCAAAACGTCCCGGCAGACAATCAGTGATAGAGGACGTCGAAGCCTCAGGAGAGTCGTTACAGCTAATCGACGGAGTACTGCACAAGACCTCAGTGTACAGGTGAGTAAAATTGCTGGAACCTCGGTATGTACACGTACCATTTATAGAAAACTTCATTCCATGGGTTACCGTGTGGCTGCTCATACGCCTTTCATCTCCACTCGAAATGCTACTCGTCGTTTAGCATGATGTAAAGAACATTTATCGTGGACCGTAGATCAATGGAAACGGGTCCTATGGATTGATGAATCCAGATATACGATCCATCAGTCTGATGGCCGTGTGTGGGTATGGCGGCAGCCGGGGGAACACTTTTTACCACAGGGTACTGTTCCTACGGTTAAGTTTGGAGCTGGCAGTGTACTCGTGTGGGGGTGTTTTGCGATCAGCAGCATTTTAGCAGCAACATCTGTGCATTAAAAACCCGATTGAAAAAAACTCTTTTTCGGTCATATAGTATTAACTGCCGAAACATTTTGTGTACATTTACTGCCAAACATAACGCACAGCTTTCCCGCTAGGGGCACAAATGTGTAATTGGTTTTTGTTAATATCTCTGCTTTTATAAGTCCAATGTAAACAAATTCTTTGAACGTCGTATACTATTTTCTGTAGTTCACAGTTCTGGCGCTAGGTGGTGTTAGTGTGTACTTCTGTTTGATGTTATATCTCTGCTTCTGAAAATACATTTGAAATCTTTTTTACTGCATACCCTGTAACGTATACTCTAGATTCAGTTTCCTTTTGATTTTACTATCTCTGGTTATTTTATTTTCCTATGTAAATTATCTTATTACTTAACGAGATGTTATTTCTCCCGCTGAATGATATGTGGCAATGAGTGTAAGTCATGACGTGTGGTAGGCAGTATAAATAGGCGCGTTCAACGATACCTAGGAGAGCTTTTGTTTATATGGAGAGAGCTTTGTTTTATGTGTAGGAGATCTTTGTTTGATGTAAAGAGAGCTTTGTTTTATGTGTAGGAGATCTTTGTTTGATGTAAAGAGAGCTTTGTTTTATGTAGAGATTTTCGTTTGTTGTAAAGAGAGCTTCGTTTATGTGATTAGGTTCTTCGTCATTATTGTGCTGAGATTCAACGAAAGTTCAGATATCGAGTAGTTGTGTGACCTGTGAAGTGTGTGTTGGATAATATCAGGAGTTTCCCTAATAAAAGGTTTTTTTAGTAAGTACGTTTTTCTCAGTTCATAGTTTTGTCAGACCTCTGTCTGGCTGTTAGGTCTCTTTCATTAAGTGTACTATTAACAACCAGCATAAGACTTTATTCATCTTAATTACTACTACAACATTACTAGCAGTTAAGCTTATTCATGATATAATAATTACTACAACAACTACCAGTAAGAAATATATTCATTATAACCCTTCGTTACAGTAAAGATGGGAAATATTATCTTTTTGAAATAGAGCACAGTTTAGCCACTCCTGGGCAGAAACGTCAAAACCTTTTCCTCGAGATCTCTTCTTCCAAAACAGATAATTGGAAAATTCTTTTAACTTAATACAGTTTTTGCTGTGAAGAATACCTTTCACATATTTTCTACTTTTCCATTATCCATAACCCTTTAGCTAGAGGGCGTAAAGTTGGATCGTGTTTTCCTTTAAATCAGTTCTAACCTTTTGACAAAAAAAATCGCTTTGTCCCTGATATGCTCCTTCAGCTAAACGAAATTTTTTGAGCAGAATCTGAGCATTTTCAAACTGTTAGTGAGGGAAAGTAACTGTTTCTATTTCTAGATGTTTTATCGGTTATGGAAATCCGGTCTGTTTTTTTTTTTTTTTTTTTTTTATGTACTGTAATGGCTTTCATCTTTCTTGTTTGTAATGGGTTCCATTGACTACGAATAACTCTTTTTTTTAATTCGTGTCGGAAAAGATTCAAAGATGTGCTCATTACAACTGAAAATTGGATGTCATCTTTCTCGTTTGTAATGAGTTCCATTGACTATGAGTAACTGATATATTTTATCCGTGTTGGAAAGGATTCAAAAGACGTGCTCATCACGACCAAAAATTCGGTGTCATCTTTCTTGTATGTAACGCATCCAATCGACTATGAATAACTTTGAAATGTTTCATTCGTGTCAGAACGGATTCAAAAGACGTGCTCACTGCAATCGAATATTCAGTGTGATCTTTTCTTTTGTAAGGCGTTCTACTGCCTACGAATAACTTTAAAATGTTTTATTCGTGTCGGAAGGGATTCAAAAGTCCTGCTCACTGCAATCGAAGATTCGGTGTGATGTTTCTTTTTTGTAATGCGTTCTATTGACTATGAATAATTTTGAAATGTTTTATTCGTGTCAGAAGGGATTCAAAAGTCGTGCTCACTGCAATCGAAGATTCGGTGTGATGTTTCTTGTTTGTAATGCGTTCTATTGACTATGAATAACTTTGAAATGTTTTATTCGTGTCGGAAAGGATTCAAAAGACGTGCTCACTGCATTCGGAGATTAGGTGTGATCTTTCTTGTTTGTAATGGGTTCTATTGACTATGAATAACTTTGAAATGTTTTATTCGTGTCGGAAGGGATTCAAAAGTCGTGCTCACTGCATTCGAAGATTAGGTGTGATCTTTCTTGTTTGTAATGCGTTCTATTGACTATGAATAACTTTGAAATGTTTTATTCGTGTCGGAAGGGATTCAAAAGACGTGCTCACTGCATTCGGAGATTAGGTGTGATCTTTCTTGTTTGTAATGCGTTCTATTGACTATGAATAACTTTGAAATGTTTCATTCGTGTCGGAAGGGATTCAAAAGTCGTGCTCACTGCAATCGAAGATTCGGTGTAATCTTTCTTGTTTGTAATACGTTCTATTGACTGTAAATAATATTGAAATGTTTTTTTCGTCTCGGAAGGGATTCTTTTTTTTTTTGATTGGAGGTTTAACGACCACCGTGAGCAACTCAATGGGCTATAAGCAGTCGCCCGTCCCTAATTTAAGGTCACTGGTTCCAGGGAAGGGAGAGAGCCAGTACCGTAAGACAAACACAACATCCATGCCTCACCGGGATTCGAACCCGGACCCCTTTCGGACGAATGATCATAGGCCATCGCTTAGACCACTGCGCCACCGGGGCGGCCGGAAGGTATTCAAAAGTCGTGCTCACTGCAATCGAAGATTCCGTGTGATCTTTCTTGTTTGTAATGCGTTCTATTGACTATGAATAACTTTGAAATGTTTTATTCGTGTCGGAAGGGATTCAAAAGACGTGCTCACTGCATTCGAAGATTAGGTGGGATCTTTCATGTTTGTAATGGGTTCTATTGACTATGAAAAACTTTGAAAGGTTTTATTTGTGTCAGAAAGGATTCAGAAGACGTGCTCACTGCAATCGAATGTTCGGTGTGATCTTTTCTTTTTGTAAGGCGTTCTACTGCCTACGAATAACTTTAAAATGTTTTATTCGTGTCGGAAGGGATTCAAAAGTCCTGCTCACTGCAATCGAAGATTCGGTGTGATGTTTCTTGTTTGTAATGCGTTTTATTGACTATGAATAACTTTGAAATGTTTTATTCGTGTCGGAAAGGATTCAAAAGACGTGCTCACTGCAATCGAAGATTAGGTGTGATCTTTCTTGTTTGTAATGCGTTCTATTGACTATGAATAACTTTGAAATGTTTTATTCGTGTCGGAAGGGATTCAAAAGACGTGCTCACTGCATTCGAAGATTAGGTGGGATCTTTCTTGTTTGTAATGCGTTCTATTGACTATGAAAAACTTTGAAAGGTTTTATTTGTGTCGGAAAGGATATAAAAGACGTGCTCACTGCAATCGAAGATTCGGCGTGATCTTTCTTGTTTGAAGTGCGGTCTATTGACTATGAATAACTTTGAAATGTTTCATTCGTGTCGGAAGGGATTCAAAAGTCGTGCTCACTGCAATCGAAGATTCGGTGTAATCTTTCTTGTTCGTAATACGTTCTATTGACTGTAAATAACATTGAAATGTTTTTTTCGTCTCGGAAGGGATTCTTTTTTTTTTTTTTTTTTTGATTGGAGGTTTAACGACCACCGTGAGCAACTCAATGGGCTATAAGCAGTCGCCCGTCCCTAATTTAAGGTCACTGGTTCCAGGGAAGGGAGAGTGCCAGTGCCGTAAGACAAACACAACATCCATGCCTCACCGGGATTCGAACCCGGACCCCTTTCGGACGAATGATCATAGGCCATCGCTTAGACCACTGCGCCACCGGGGCGGCCGGAAGGGATTCAAAAGTCGTGCTCACTGCAATCGAAGATTCGGTGTGATCTTTCTTGTTTGTAATGCGTTCTATTGACTATGAATAACTTTGAAATGTTTTATTCGTGTCGGAAGGGATTCAAAAGACGTGCTCACTGCATTCGAAGATTAGGTGGGATCTTTCTTGTTTGTAATGGGTTCTATTGACTATGAAAAACTTTGAAAGGTTTTATTTGTGTCAGAAAGGATTCAAACAACGTGCTCACTGCAATCGAATATTCGGTGTGATCTTTTCTTTTTGAGAGGCGTTCTACTGCCTACGAATAACTTTAAAATGTTTTATTCGTGTCGGAAGGGATTCAAAAGTCCTGCTCACTGCAATCGAAGATTCGGTGTGATGTTTCTTGTTTGTAATGCGTTCTATTGACTATGAATAACTTTGAAATGTTTTATTCGTGTCAGAAGGGATACAAAAGTCGTGCTCACTGCAATCGAAGATTCGGTGTGATCTTTCTTGTTTGTAATGCGTTCTATTGACTATGAATAACTTTGAAATGTTTTATTCGTGTCGGAAGGGATTCAAAAGACGTGCTCACTGCATTCGAAGATTAGGTGGGATCTTTCTTGTTTGTAATGGGTTCTATTGACTATGAAAAACTTTGAAAGGTTTTATTTGTGTCGGAAAGGATATAAAAGACGTGCTCACTGCAATCGAAGATTCGGTGTGATCTTTCTTGTTTGAAGTGCGTTCTATTGACTATGAATAACTTTGAAATGTTTCATTCGTGTCGGAGGGATTCAAAAGTCGTGCTCACTGCAATAGAAGATTCGGTGTAATCTTTCTTGTTCGTAATACGTTCTATTGACTGTAAATAACATTGAAATGTTTTTTTCGTCTCGGAAGGGATTCTTTTTTTTTTTTTTTTTTTTTTTTTTGATTGGAGGTTTAACGACCACCGTGAGCAACTCAATTGGCTATAAGCAGTCGCCCGTCCCTAATTTAAGGTCACTGGTTCCAGGGAAGGGAGAGAGCCAGTACCGTAAGACAAACACAACATCCATGCCTCACCGGGATTCGAACCCGGACCCCTTTCGGACGAATGATCATAGGCCATCGCTTAGACCACTACGCCACCGGGGCTGCCGGAAGGGATTCAAAAGTCGTGCTCACTGCAATCGAAGATTCGGTGTGATCTTTCTTGTTTGTAATGCGTTCTATTGACTATGAATAACTTTGAAATGTTTCATTCGTGTCGGAAGGGATTCAAAAGTCGTGCTCACTGCAATCGAAGATTCGGTGTGATCTTTCTTGTTTGTAATGCGTTCTATTGACTATGAATAATTTTGAAATGTTTTATTCGTGTCAGAAGGGATTCAAAAGTCGTGCTCACTGCAATCGAAGATTCGGTGTGATCTTTCTTGTTTGTAATGCGTTCTATTGACTATGAATAAGTTTGAAATGTTTTATTCGTGTCAGAAGGGATTCAAAAGTCGTGCTCACTGCAATCGAAGATTCGGTGTGATCTTTCTTGTTTGTAATGCGTTCTATTGACTATGAATAATTTTGAAATGTTTTATTCGTGTCAGAAAGGATTCAAAAGTCGTGCTCACTGCAATCGAAGATTCGGTGTGATCTTTCTTGTTTGTAATGCGTTCTATTGACTATGAATAATTTTGAAATGTTTTATTCGTGTCAGAAGGGATTCAAAAGTCGTGCTCACTGCAATCAGATTCGGTGTGAAAGGATTCAAAAGTCGTGCTCACTGCAATCGAAGATTCGGTGTGATCTTTCTTGTTTGTAATGCGTTCTATTGACTATGAATAATTTTGAAATGTTTTATTCGTGTCAGAAGGGATTCAAAAGTCGTGCTCACTGCAATCGAAGATTCGGTGTGATCTTTCTTGTTTGTAATGCGTTCTATTGACTATGAATAAGTTTGAAATGTTTTATTCGTGTCAGAAGGGATTCAAAAGTCGTGCTCACTGCAATCGAAGATTCGGTGTGATCTTTCTTGTTTGTAATGCGTTCTATTGACTATGAATAATTTTGAAATGTTTTATTCGTGTCAGAAAGGATTCAAAAGTCGTGCTCACTGCAATCGAAGATTCGGTGTGATCTTTCTTGTTTGTAATGCGTTCTATTGACTATGAATAACTTTGAAATGTTTTATTCGTGTCGGAAAGGATTCAAAAGTCGTGCTCACTGCAATCGAAGATTAGGTGTGATCTTTCTTGTTTGTAATGCGTTCTATTGACTATGAATAACTTTGAAATGTTTTATACGTGTCGGAAATGATTCAAAAGTCGTGCTCACTGCAATCGAAGATTCGGTGTGATCTTTCTTGTTTGTAATGCGTTCTATTGACTATGAATAATTTTGAAATGTTTTATTCGTGTCAGAAGGGATTCAAAAGTCGTGCTCACTGCAATCGAAGATTCGGTGTGATCTTTCTTGTTTGTAATGCGTTCTATTGACTATGAATAATTTTGAAATGTTTTATTCGTGTCAGAAAGGATTCAAAAGTCGTGCTCACTGCAATCGAAGATTCGGTGTGATCTTTCTTGTTTGTAATGCGTTCTATTGACTATGAATAATTTTGAAATGTTTTATTCGTGTCAGAATGATTCAAAAGTCGTGCTCACTGCAATCGAAGATTCGGTGTGATCTTTCTTGTTTGTAATGCGTTCTATTGACTATGAATAACTTTGAAATGTTTTATTCGTGTCGGAAAGGGATTCAAAAGACGTGCTCACTGCAATCGAAGATTAGGTGTGATCTTTCTTGTTTGTAATGCGTTCTATTGACTATGAATAATTTTGAAATGTTTTATTCGTGTCAGAAGGGATTCAAAAGTCGTGCTCACTGCAATCGAAGATTCGGTGTGATCTTTCTTGTTTGTAATGCGTTCTATTGACTATGAATAACTTTGAAATGTTTTATTCGTGTCGGAAAGGATTCAAAAGACGTGCTCACTGCAATCGAAGATTAGGTGTGATCTTTCTTGTTTGTAATGCGTTCTATTGACTATGAATAACTTTGAAATGTTTTATACGTGTCGGAAATGATTCAAAAGTCGTGCTCACTGCAATCGAAGATTCGGTGTGATCTTTCTTGTTTGTAATGCGTTCTATTGACTATGAATAATTTTGAAATGTTTTATTTGTGTCAGAAATGATTCAAAAGTCGTGCTCACTGCAATCGAAGATTCGGTGTGATCTTTCTTGTTTGTAATGCGTTCTATTGACTATGAATAATTTTGAAATGTTTTATTCGTGTCAGAAGGGATTCAAAAGTCGTGCTCACTGCAATCGAAGATTCGGTGTGATCTTTCTTGTTTGTAATGCGTTCTATTGACTATGAATAATTTTGAAATGTTTTATTCGTGTCAGAAGGGATTCAAAAGTCGTGCTCACTGCAATCGAAGATACGGTGTGATCTTTCTTGTTTGTAATGCGTTCTATTGACTATGAATAACTTTGAAATGTTTTATTCGTGTCGGAAAGGATTCAAAAGACGTGCTCACTGCAATCGAAGATACGGTGTGATCTTTCTTGTTTGTAATGCGTTCTATTGACTATGAATAATTTTGAAATGTTTTATTCGTGTCAGAAAGGATTCAAAAGTCGTGCTCACTGCAATCGAAGATTCGGTGTGATCTTTCTTGTTTGTAATGCGTTCTATTGACTATGAATAACTTTGAAATGTTTTATTCGTGTCGGAAAGGGATTCAAAAGACGTGCTCACTGCAATCGAAGATTAGGTGTGATCTTTCTTGTTTGTAATGCGTTCTATTGACTATGAATAACTTTGAAATGTTTTATACGTGTCGGAAATGATTCAAAAGGCGTGCTCATTACAACCGAAGATTCGGTGTCATCTTTTTTGTTTGTAATGAATTCCATAGACTATGAATAACTTTGAAATGCTTTATTCGTGCCGGAAAGGATTCAAAAGAAGTGCTCACTGCAACCAAAGATTCGGTGTTATCTTTCTTGTTTGTAATGGGTATCACTGACTATTAATATTTTTGAAATATTCGTGCCGAAAAGTGTTCAAAAGGCGGGCTTATTACAACAGAAAGTTCGGTGTCATCTTTTTTGTTTGCGATGGGTGCCATTGACTATGAATAACTTTGAAATATTTTATTGGTGTCGGAAAGGATTCAAAAGACGTGCTCACTCCAACCAAAAATTCCGTGTCATCTTTCTTGTTTGTAATGAGTTCCACTGATTTATGAATAACTGAAATGTTTTATTGGTGTAGGAAAGGATTCGAAAGATCATGATCGTGATGATATGTAGAGGATTTTAGGAAGGGAGTGTCTGACCCCAGGTCTTAAACAACCCTTAGAAATAGGAAGCTAAGAGATTTGGGCTAGAGTGCTCAATAGAAAAATGACACCGAAGCAAGGTAGAAAGAGGGATGAAGTCGCCCTTATTTATTAGTGGGGGGCAGTACCCGGGGCCCGACGGCTTAACGTGCCCATACGACGCACGGCGGGTATTTAGGGGATCGAGCGTTCGTACCTGCTGGGATCGAACCTGAGGTCCTTTCCGTGGCAGTCACGAACGTTGCCCACTAGGCCGCCCACGGCCATCTATATTTACAGGGGGAAGGGGTTCACACATTTTTAAAAGGTTTTTGATAAGAAATTACCGAAAACAAAGGAAGTTCCAAGAATTGAAACTGTCAACAGTGTGGTAGATGAACACGAACGAAACATCTGCTGCAGTTAAATATCGTCTGCTAATAAACTGGCACACGTAAACAAGCAGTGGATATAAGGTTATGTTTTTGCGCTTTACAAAGAGAAATATTCGTATTCTGTAATTATAAAACGCCGTGAAAATCATGGAATTAGCATTTTTAAATTCAAAATTAGCAATATTATTAATAATAAAGGGAAAAATCGTCAAGAATTGCTTTTAACAGGAAAAAGAACACTAATCGTATATCCGCAGAAAGTACGTACTTTTACGAGCATTTCAAAAGTAAAGTCTCTGGTATTAAAAGAAAATCTAAGTTGTTAAAAATCTCTGTATCAGCTGTAAAAAAAGTAAAAAACAAAGACTTGAATCCGAAAAAACAAAAAACAAAAAAAAAAGGTAAAAGAAAAAACATAATGCTCATCGCCTTTTGTCTAGGCACGTGGCTGAGCGCAGAACAAGGTGTAGACTTCTTTAAGAAAATCACTTAGCCGGAGACAGATGGAAATTTATTGTGACTATTGATGAAGCGTGGATCTTTTTCTTAGGCACGTGGCTGAGCGCAGAACACGGTGTAGACTTCTTCGTGAAAATCACTTAGGCGGAGACAGATGGAAATTTATTATGACTATTGATGAAGCATGGATCTTTTTCTTAGGCACGTGGCTGAGCGCAGAACACGGTGTAGACTTCTTCGTGAAAATCACTTAGGCGGAGACAGATGGAAATTTATTATGACTATTGATGAAGCGTGGATCTTTTTCTTAGGCACGTGGCTAAGCGCAGAACACGGTGTAGACTTCTTCGTGAGAATCACTTAGCCGGAGACAGATGGAAATTTATTGTGACTATTGATGAAGCATGGATCGGTTTCTTAGGCACGTGGCTGAGCGCAGAACACGGTGTAGACTTCTTTATGAGAATCACTTAGCCGGAGACAGATGGAAATTTATTGTGACTATTGATGAAGCATGGATCTTTATCTTAGGCACGTGGCTGAGCGCAGAACACGGTGTAGACTTCTTTATGAAAATCACTTAGCCGGAGACAGATGGAAATTTATTGTGATTATTGATGAAGCATGGATCTTTTTCTTAGGCACGTGGCTGAGCGCAGAACACGGTGTAGACTTCTTTATGAAAATCACTTAGCCGGAGACAGATGGAAATTTATTGTGACTATTGATGAAGCATGGATCTTTTTTCTTAGGCACGTGGCTGAGCGCAGAACACGGTGTAGACTTCTTCGTGAGAATCACTTAGCCGGAGACAGATGGAAATTTATTGTGACTATTGATGAAGCATGGATCGGTTTCTTAGGCACGTGGCTGAGCGCAGAACACGGTGTAGACTTCTTTATGAAAATCACTTAGCCGGAGACAGATGGAAATTTATTGTGACTATTGATGAAGCGTGGATCTTTTTCTTAGGCACGTGGCTGAGCGCAGAACACGGTGTAGACTTCTTCGTGAAAATCACTTAGGCGGAGACAGATGGAAATTTATTATGACTATTGATGAAGCATGGATCTTTTTCTTAGGCACGTGGCTGAGCGCAGAACACGGTGTAGACTTCTTTATGAAAATCACTTAGCCGGAGACAGATGGAAATTTATTGTGACTATTGATGAAGCATGGACCTTTTTCTTAGGCACGTGGCTGAGCGCAGAACACGGTGTAGACTTCTTCGTGAAAATCACTTAGGCGGAGACAGATGGAAATTTATTATGACTATTGATGAAGCATGGATCTTTTTCTTAGGCACGTGGCTGAGCGCAGAACACGGTGTAGACTTCTTTATGAAAATCACTTAGCCGGAGACAGATGGAAATTTATTGTGACTATTGATGAAGCATGGATCTTTTTCTTAGGCACGTGGCTGAGCGCAGAACACGGTGTAGACTTCTTCGTGAGAATCACTTAGCCGGAGACAGATGGAAATTTATTGTGACTATTGATGAAGCATGGATCGGTTTCTTAGGCACGTGGTTGAGCGCAGAACACGGTGTAGACTTCTTTATGAAAATCACTTAGCCGGAGACAGATGGAAATTTATTGTGACTATTGATGAAGCGTGGATCTTTTTCTTAGGCACGTGGCTGAGCGCAGAACACGGTGTAGACTTCTTCGTGAAAATCACTTAGGCGGAGACAGATGGAAATTTATTGTGACTATTGATGAAGCATGGATCTTTATCTTAGGCACGTGGCTGAGCGCAGAACACGGTGTAGACTTCTTTCTGAAAATCACTTAGCCGGAGACAGATGGAAATTTATTGTGATTATTGATAAAGCTTGGATCTTTTTCTTAGGCACGTGGCGGAGCGCAGAACACGGTGTAGACTTCTTTATGAAAATCACTTAGCCGGAGACAGATGGAAATTTATTGTGACTATTGATGAACCATGGATCTTTTTCTTAGGCACGTAGCTGAGCGCAGAGGACGGTGTAGACTTCTTTATGAAAATCACTTAGCCGGAGACAGATGGAAATTTATTGTGACTATTGATGAAGCATGGATCTTTATCTTAGGCACGTGGCTGAGCGCAGAACAAGGTGTAGACTTCTTTATGAAAACCACCTAGCCGGAGACAGATGGAAATTCATTGTGACTATTGATGAAGCATGGATCTTTTTCTTAGGCACGTGGCTGAGCGCAGAACACGGTGTAGACTTCTTTATGAAAATCACTTAGCCGGAGACAGATGGAAATTTATTGTGACTATTGATGAAGCATGGATCTTTTTCTTAGGCACGTGGCTGAGCGCAGAACACGGTGTAGACTTCTTTATGAAAATCACTTAGCCGGAGACAGATGGAAATTTATTGTGACTATTGATGAAGCGTGGCTGAGCGCAGAACACGGTGCAGACTTCTTTATGAAAATCACTTAGCCGGAGACACACGAAAATTTATTGTGACTGTTGATGAAGCATGGATCTTTTTCTTAGGCACGTGGCTGAGCGCATAACACGGTGTAGACTTCTTTATGAAAATCACTTAGCCGGAGACAGACAGAAATTTATTGTAACCATTGATGAAGCATGGATCTTTTTCTTAGGCACGTGGCTGAGTGCAGAACACGGTGTATACTTCTTTATGAAAATCACTTAGCCGGAGACAGACGGAAATTTATTGTGACTATTGATGAAGCGTGGCTCTTTTTCTTAGGCACGTAGCTGAGCGCATAACACGGCGCAGACTTCTATATGAAAATCATTTTGATTGTGGGTTTTGATGAAGCGTGGATCTACCTAAACGGCTGTAACAAACACACGTCGATTTACTATCACAATAGAGCAGAAAAAGACTTACAAACATGGTTACAAGAATTCGAAGAAAGTTTCAGTAAAGGATTTATGATTACTGCTGGTCTCTCGAACAGTGGGATATCAAAATTAAGAAAAGTTGGAAAGAATGTTAAAATCAATTATACATATTAGAAAAATAACGTTTTAGCTCTTATATTTAAAAAGGAAAAAACGTTTCTTTATCCACAGAGTTAAAAGACTACAACTCCATTAGGATAAGTCATACAATAATGAGCCATTACATACTGTTGGTAATGACCATCACCAGCATGGAACACAATCTAATAAGCTGTAGGACCTCTTTTAGTCCGCGCAAAACAGCTGCCACTTGGCGAGATATGGTTTCGATGAGGTGGCGATAGGTATGCTGGGGTATCTGGTGCCATAATGTCAACAGCAGGTGCACTAATTCCCGTGCATTTCGGGGTGTTGGTGAATTAGCGTGAATCTGCATTTCCACGTCGAACCACAAATGTTCGATTGGGCTCATGTCAGGTTAATTCGGTGGCAAGAGCATTAACGGAAAGTCACTAGCATGTTCCTCGAACCACTCCTTGACGATTCTGGCAGTGTGGCATGGCGCATTATCCTGTTGGTAATGGCCATCACCAGCAAGGAACACAGTTGCCATGAATAGGTGAACTTGGTCCGCAACGATGTCCAGATACCTAACAGCTGTCAGGGATTGTGCTATTGGGATAATGGAGCCTAAAGTGTCCCAAGAAAGCATAGCCCACAGCATAACATCGCCGCCTCCAGCCTGTTTCCTCCCAACAGTGCATCCAGGTGCCATAGCCACCTTTGGTAATCGGCGTATGCGCGCTCGGCCGTCTACGTGATGCACCAGAAATCTTGATTCGTCAGACCAGGCCACTTTCTTTCAATCATTCACAGTCCAATCTCGATGATCTTGAGCCCATTTCATGCGTTGTTGGCAATAACGTGGAATGAGCATGGGGATCCGGCTGGGTCTTCGGGTACGCAGGCCCATGCGCAGAAGGCTGTGATGAACTGTGTGCTGTGACACATTGCCCTAATCACCACTGTTGCAGCTGCGAGGGATTTGTCGCACTGCGGCCATGCGGTCTCTGTGAATAATGCGCGACAGTCTCTACTTCCCTTCTGGCATCAATGAGCTGCGGACGATACAGGGCTGGACGACGGCTCGTCGTTTGACCATCTGTGCACCACTTTTGATACGTACTCACTACAGCGGCGCGTGAACAACCCACAAGCCGCGCCGTTAGGAGATCGTACTTCCGAGGTGCCATGCCATTAGAATTTGTCCTTTACCAAACTCCGATAAATCGGTAGCTTTTCCCATTCTAACTCCGAACACTCTACTAACCGAAAGGCGGTCCTTGGGTTGTACATGTACTGCTCTGTGAACTTCACCTGCGCCACCGTTCGGTATCCAGGAGCGCTCATTTCTCTAAGCTGGGGGTGGTCATAATGGAATGGCTCATTGGCGTATTTCTTGAAAAAAAAAAGAAAAAAAAAAGAGACGTCTATCAAACCTATGCTTTTTGCTCATATTCCTTCAAATTTCCCTGATGTGTCACTAATGGATTATTGTGCCTTCGGACTGCTACAAAGAGCGCTTTGACCTAAAACAATGATTGGACTATGGAAAGCAGTGGAAGATGAAAAAAGAGAGCAGTATCAAGTGTATATACCTTTTGCTCATATTCCTTCAAAGTCCCCTGATGTGTCACCAATGGACTATTGTCCCTTCGGACTGCTAAAAAGAGCGCTTTGACCTAAAACAATTATTGGACTATGGAAAGCAGTGGAAGATGAAAAAAGAGAGGGGTATCAAGTGTATACATTTTGCTCATATTCATTCAAAGTCCCCTGATGTGTCACCAATGGACTATTGTGCCTTCGGATTGCTAAAAAGAGCGCTTTGACCTAAAACAATGATTGGACTATGGACAGCAGTGGAAGATGAAAAAAGAGAGGGGTATCAAGTGTATATAGCTTTTGCTCATATTCCTTCAAAGTCCCCTGATGTGTCAGCAATAGACTATTGTGCCATCGGACTGCTAAAAAGAGGGTTCAGACCTAAAAAATAGACGGGTATCAAGTGTATACATTTGGCTCATATTCCTTCAAAGTTCCCTGATGTGTCACCAATGGACTATTGCCTTCGGACTGCTAAAAAGGGCGCTCAGACCTAAAACAATGATTGGACTATGGAAAGCAGTGGAAGACGAAAAAAGAAACGGGTATCAAGTGTATATACCTTTTGCCCATATTCCTTCAAAGTCCCCTGATGTGTCACCAATGGACTATTGTGCCTTCGGATTGCTAAAAAGAGCGCTTTGACCTAAAAAAGAGACGGGTATCAAGTGTATACCTTTTGCTCAAAGTCCCCTGATGTGTCACCAATGGTCTGCTGTGTTTTGGGACTGCCAAAAAAGAACGCAGACTTAAAGGAATGATTGGACTATAGAAAGCAGTAGCAGAGGTGTGCAATAAAACCACACTACCAATTTTAAGAAATGCCTTGTTGTCTTGGAAATCTAGATGTAGGTTCATAATTCAGAAAAAGGGCTATCAGACAGAACATTTGAGAAAGAAGTAATTTTATTTCTAACATTATGTTGCTGGAAAATCATTCTGAAAATGTTTAAATATCCTCTGTGCAACTCTTTTTAACAGGTAATCAGCTGATCAAATGACGAAAAATACGGTCCTTTTTTCATCCCCTACCCCCCCCCCCTCCTTTTGAAGATACACGCTATCCTTAGCTTTCGAACTCGAGACGCAAATCCGGTTAAGTCATAAATGTCAAGGCCGGTTCATGTACTTACTGAAAGAAAGCTGTTCATTTCTCAGCGTCCACCCACTCAAGACAACCTCTCAAACAGAAATTTGGTTGCATTTTTTTTTCCACGGTCGCCAGCAAGATTTACTAACAGTTGTGCGTGTTTCCATTTCTGCATTAATGGGGTGAGTTATCGTAACAGCGAAATCTTTATATCTCGGTGTACTTCCACTTGAGGGCTATCTCTACGATGACCATGAAAGAACATCATATGTGCCATTGCCACGACACAGATAACACCGCCAGCTGAGAAAAGGCGTTCCGTATCATCTGGAAGAGCACTTGCGTTCTGATAAGGAAGATTATCTTCCATAGTTACATAAATATCGTCGCAATGAACACCTCCGTTGTTTCAGTTTCATTTCTATCAGCAGAAGATTGATTAAACGGAAATCTTTGTAACGTTCAGTTGTTATCTCCAGGCCCGTAGCTAGCAGGGAGCTAGAGGGGAGTCAGCATCCCCTGCAGAGCATGCGGGGCCCCCTGGAAAATGGACGCTGTAGGTTCTCTGAACTTTTATTTTGAGTGGTTTATGTAAATTTCTTTTGTATTTCATTTTGGAAATCTTTGTAACATTCTGGGCTGACTTATACGCACGTAGCCAGCAGGTTCCTAGGGGAAGAGGCTCAGCCACCAGAAAGCCAAGCGCCCCCCCCCCCCAAGGAAATTTCTTTTGTATTTCATTATGGAAATCTTTGTAACATTCTAGGGTGACTTCTAGGCCCATACCAACAGGTTCCTAGGGGAAGAGGCTCAGCCACCTGCAAGTCAAGCGAGCCTCCCCCTGAAAATTTCTTTTGTTTTTCATTATGGAAATCTTTTAACATTCTAGGGTGACTTCTAGGCCCGTAGCCAGCAGGTTGCTAGGGGAACAGGCTGAGCCCCTGCAGGGCAAGAGAGCCTCCCCCCCCCCTGAAAATTTCTCTTGTATTTCATTATGGAAATCTTTGTGAAGTTCTAAAGTGACTTCTACCCGTAGCCAGCAGGTTCCTAGGGGAGGCAGTTCAGCCACCTGAAAGTCAAGCGAGGCCCCCCCCCCCCTCGAAAATTTATTTTGTATTTCATTACGGAAATCTTTGTAACATTCTAGGGAGACTTCTAGGCTCGTAGCCAGCAGGTTCCTAGAAGAAAAGGCTCAGCCACCTGCAAGGCAGGCGAGCCTCGCACATGAAATTTTTTTTTGTTTTTCATTATGGAAATCTTAGTAATATTCTAAAGTGACTTCTAGGCCCAAAGCCACCAGGTTCCTAGGGAAGGAATTTCAGCCACCTGCAAGTCAAGCGAGCCTCCCTCCCCCGTCCCTCTGAATTTTTTTTTATTTCATTATGGAAATCTTTGAAACATTCTAGGGTGACTTCTAGGCCCGTAGCCAGCAGGCTCCTAGGGGAGGAGGCTGAGCACCCTGCAAGGCAAGCGAGCCTCCCCCTCCCCTGAAAATTTATTTTGTATTTCATTATGGAAATCTTTGTAACATTCTAGGGTGACTTCTAGGCTCGTAGCCAGCAGGTTCCTAGAAGAAAAGGCTCAGCCACCTGCAACGCAGGCGAGCCTCGCCCATGAAAATTTCTTTTGTATTTCATTATGGAAATCTTTGTAACATTCTAAAGTGACTATTAGGCCTGAAGTCAGTAGGTTCCTAGGGGAGGAAGTTCAGCCACCTGCAAGTCAAGCGAGCCTCCCTCCCCCGTCCTCCTGAATTTTTTTTTTTATTTCATTATGGAAATCTTTGTAACATTCTAGGGTGACTTCTAGGCCCGTAGCCAGCAGGTTCCTAGGGGAGGAAGTTCAGCCACCTGAAAGTCACGCGAGACCCCCCCCCCTGAAAATTTCTTTTGTATTTCATTCCTAGGCCCTTAGCCTGCAGGCTCCTAAGGGAGGAGCCTCAGCCCCCTGCAAAGCAATCGAGCCCCCCCCCCCCCCCACTGAAAATTTCTTTTGTATTTCATTATGGAAATCTTCGTAACATTCTAGGGTGACTTCTAGGCTCGTAGCCAGCAGGTTCCTAAAAGAAGAGGCTCAGCCGACTGCAAGGCAGGCGAGCCTCGCCCCTGATAATTTCTTTTGTATTTCATTATGGGAATCTTTGTAAAATTCTAAAGTGACTTCTAGGCCCGTAGCCAGCAGGTTCCTAGGGGAGGAAGTTCAGCCACCTGAAAGTCAAGCGAGACCCCCTCCCCTGAAAATTTCTTTTGTATTTCATTATGGAAATCTTTGTAACATTCTAGGGTGACTTCTAGGCCCGTGGCCAGCAGGCTCCTAGGGGAAGAGGCTCAGCCCCCTGCAAAGCAAGCGAGCGAGCTCCCCCCCCCCCACTGAAAATTTCTTTTGTATTTCATTATGGAAATCTTCGTAATATTCTAGGGTGACTTCTAGGCACTTAGCCAGCAGTTTCCTTGGAGAGGAAGTTCAGCCACCTGCAAGTCAAGAGAGTCCCCCCCCCCGAAAATTTCATTTGTATTTCGTTATGGAAATCTTTGTAACATTCTAGGGTGACCTGTAGGCACATAGCCAGCAGTTTCCTAGGGGAGGAACCTCAGCTACCTGAAAGTCAAGCGAGCCTCCCCCTCATGAAAATTTCTTTTGTATTTCATTATGGAAATCTTTGTAACATTCACGGGAGATTTCTAGGGTGCCTTCCCAATTGCGGACAGGGGGTGGGGGGCAGTGTCAATTGGGGACAGATCCCCGTTCTGTCCGGAACTGGGAAAATGATAAAAGCTTAGTGAGGGATTAGCGAAACAGGAAAACCTACCCCATTCCTAATCGCTCACCAGAAGAGTTGAATTTTATTTGAAGTAATTCAAATATTAGAAAAGTGGTATGCGGACAAAGTAACCAAAGCTCTAATGGAAACAGCAACAAAATTAGCTGGGTCTAAGAACAAGTTGCATGTGAACAAATTATCAGGTAAAACCAAAATGTTGATGCAAAAAAGAAGAGAGATGAGGACAACTAAAGAAGATGTGACTTCCAAAGTGGAATATATAGAGCTATGCAAGACAACACGAAAAAGTATCACTGAAGATGTAAGGAAATTCAACTGTGAGCTAGTGAGGAAAGCAATTGAAAACAACCAAAGCCTAAAGATAGCAAAGGGACATCTCAGTAAGGGAAGAAAACAGATTATGGCACTGAGAAAAGAAGATGGTTCTGTAACAAGAAATAGAGGCGAAATTTTGACAAGAGTGAAAGATTTCTACTCCAAATTATATGAAAGGGACGACACATGTACTCCAGACATCATTAAAGGTACCAGAGTTCTTCCAGTCCTCCCAGCAGAAGTTGCTCATGCAATCAAGAACATGAAGCGGGGGAAAGCTCCAGGAGAAGATGGAATTACTATAGACATCATACAAGAAGCAAGTGGAGAAATTGAAACAGTACTCGCCCAAATTTTCACTCGATGCCTTAATGAAGGGAAGATTCCTGAGGATTGGAACAATGCTACAATGATCCTGCTACATAAAAAAGGTGACATTCAGGATCTCAGGAACTACAGACCTATCAGCCTCCTATCAGTGGTTTATAAAATCTTCACTAAAGTTCTTTTACACCGTTTGAAGGTAACACTGGACATGGCTCAACCGAGAGAACAAGCTGGATTCAGGAGTGGCTACAGCACAATAGATCATATCCATGTGCTGAGAGAACTAATTGAAAGAGCGAGGGAATATGAACTTCCATTGTGCATGGCTTTTATCGATTATGAAAAAGCCTTTGATTCGGTGAAACCATCAGCAGTTACAATGGCTCTGAAAACCTGCGGTATTGAAGATGCATACATTAATATTATTAATAACATCTATGAAAATGCAAGTGCAAAGATTCGGCTGTTTGAAAATACAACACACATAAAAATTGGAAAGGGAGTGAGACAAGGTGACACCATATCTCCGAAGCTCTTTAATGCCACATTGGAAAATGTCTTTCAATCACTGAACTGGGAAAACAAGGGGATAAAGATTAATGGAGATTATCTAACCCACCTTCGTTTTGCTGATGACGTAGTCATTTTTGCAACTACCCCATCAGAGCTGCAGAGTATGATCCAGGAACTTGCTGACAAGAGTAAAGAAGTGGGATTAAAAATGAACTTTCAGAAGACAAAAGTGATGTTCAATGCTTTTACAAGAAATGAAGATTTATCGATTGATGGAGAAAAACTGGAGATAACAGATACGTATGTTTATCTTGGACAGCAGATATCAAGTGAGGGTCACATTGATGAAGAAATTAATCGGCGTACAAAACTTGCCTGGAGAGCTTTTGGAAGAAACAGCATAATTTTCAAGAGCAATATGCCATTATGTCTTAAAAGAAAAGTGTTTGATCAATGCATCCTTCCAGTGCTTACGTATGGTGCAGAGACGTGGACCTTAACTAAAAGAGACATAGAAAGGCTGCAGACTACTCAAAGTAACATGGAGAGGTGCATGCTTGGTGTAACCAGGAGAGATAAGAAGAGGAACTCGTGGATCCGAAAAATGACGAGAGTGGAAGACATCATGATCAGAGTTAAATCCCTGAAATGGCAATGGGCTGGACATACTGCCAGTAGGACAGACCATAGATGGACAGCCGAAATTTTAGATTGGATTCCAAGGGACAGGAAAAGACCCAGAAAAAGACCACATGGGAGATGGGTGGATGAAATTCGTAAATATGCGGGAGTGACATGGAGGAGACTGGCACAAGACAGACCGTTGTGGAGGAAACTTGGGGAGACCTTCGTCCAGCAGTGGATTGATAATGGTTGACAATGATGATGATGATGATGCGGACAAATGGGTGATTTATTTCATTCTATTTGAATATCTTCTCATCAGCCTATTTAAAAAAGCATGTTTTTTTTTTTTTGTTTTTTTAACGCTACTGTGGATCATCAACAGAAAACCGAAGATTGTATAAACATAAATTTATACAATATATATAGCCGGGGCCAGTCCATCTATGAGAATGAACTCCCAGTGTAGCTTTTTCAACCCCTATTTCTGAAAAAAATTATTTTTTTTTTTTATCTGTTTTATTTTATTTCGCTTTTTTTAATTCAAAACAAAAACTGAAATAGATTACACAAATACTCTCATAAAAAACATAACTATACTGCATCATCATCATCATCATCATTGTCCACCATTATCAATCCACTGCTGGATGAAGGTCTCCCCAAGTTTTCTTCACAACGGTCTGTCTTGTGCCAGTCTCCTCCATGTCACTCCCGCATACTTTCGAATTTCATCCACCCATCTCCCATGGGGTCTTCTTCTGGGTCTTTTCCTGTCCCTTGGAATCCAATCTAAAATTTCGGCTGTCCATCGATGGCCTGTCCTTCTGACAGTATGTCCAGCCCATTGCCATTTCAGGGATTTAACTCTGATCATGATGTCTTCCACTCTTCTCATTTTTCAGATCCACGAGTTCCTCTTCTTATCTCTCCTGGTTACACCAAGCATGCACCTCTCCATGTTACTTTGAGTTGTCTGCAGCCTTTGTATGTCTCTTTTATTTAAGGTCCACGTCTCTGCACCATACGTAAGCACTGGAAGGATGCATTGATCAAACACTTTTCTTTTAAGACATAATGACATATTGCTCTTGAAAATTATGCTGTTTCTTCCAAAAGCTCTCCAGGCAAGTTTTGTACGCTGATTAATTTCTTCATCAATGTGACCCTCACTTGATATCTGCTGTCCAAGATAAACGTACGTGTCTGTTATCTCCAGCTTTTCTCCATCAGTCGATAAATCTTCATTTCTTGTAAAAGCATTGTACATCACTTTTGTCTTCCGAAAGTTCATTTTTATTCCCACTTCTTTACTCTTGTTAGCAAGTTCCTGGATCATACTCTGCAGCTCTGATGGGGTAGTTGCGAAAATGACTACGTCATCGGCAAAACGAAGGTGGGTTAGATAATCTCCATTAATCTTTATTCCTTTGTTTTCCCAGTTCAGTGATTGAAAGACATTTTCCAATGTGGCATTAAAGAGCTTCGGAGATATGGTGTCACCTTGTCTCACTCCCTTCCGATTGTTATGTGTGTTGTATTTTCAAACAGCCGAATCTTTGCACTTGCATTTTCATAGATGTTATTAATAATATTAATGTATGCACCTTCAATACCGCAGGATTTCAGAGCCATTGTAACTGCTGATGGTTTCACCGAATCAAAGGCTTTTTCATAATCGATAAAAGCCATGCGCAATGGAAGTTCATATTCCCTATCAGTTTCAAAATAAAATTACGAAACTAAAGGTAGCTGCTGATTTCTTCTTCATTATTCTAACTTCTGAATGAACGACAGATTCTTCAAACGAAGTCGGATGTTCGCGGTCGTGTAAAACTCTGCCATAGTTTTGCTGAACCGCTCCTCCAATTTGATTGTTGCTTTTTGTCTTTTCTTACCTAAGCACTTTCTCTCGTACAGGAGTCTCTGTGCCTCGCTTCATTTTTCAAGCACGTTATTAACTTCGCGACTTTACGATGAGGATTTTTGATAGCTGCATTTAACCTATGGTTCCAACCTTCGACGATATTATTTGTTCTGTGTCGTTTGTTGCTGCAATTTTACATTTCTACAATTATTACCGGATTTTCCAGCTAGTTATTTAAGACATAATCATAAAATTTCTGAAGGTTTTCATTAATGGGACTGGATTATTGAATGCATATCCAACCATCGCCTACATTTTCCACAGAAAGATAGGCCAGTGAAGCACACATTCGGAGGTGGTGCCTTATCTCCTCGTTATTGTTGTATTCATTCACCAATTTCAGTTCTGGAATTTCCCGCCAAAGGGGGTGTTTATTTAACCTCTCAGTCTCACTAAAACTCTTCCTCTTTTTCCCAGTTGCGGACAGAACTGGATCTGTTAGCAATTGGCACTGTTTTTCCCTCTGTCCGTAATTGGGACGAAACCGATTTCTCAGGGCGCTACCGATTTCTAGGCCCGTAGCCAGCAGGTTCCTGGAGGAAGCTCAGCCCCCTTCAAGGCAAGCGATCCCCCCCCCCGGAAGATGGACGTTATTGTAAGTTCTCTGATCTTTCATTTTCAGTGGTCTATGAAAATTTCTTTTGTATTTCATTCTTGTGGCGTTTTCATAGCCAACCAAAACGGCAAAAACGATAAATTTGTTGTGAAATTCCTTCCCTCGGTTGATTTTTCTGTTGTGGGGGTGAATAAGAACAGATGGCCCTAGCTGGCGAAAGAGCTTCAGCCAACATCCGGTTCGGTGTCTTGAATTATCGCCTTAACCCAAGAATAAGAAGGGAAAGGGGGAAAAAAATTCATACACTTTTAGGTATCATGTCACTTAAGCCCCAAGGTATAACCAGACTTACAGTATTTTTACACAAACATTCCTAACGTCTATTTGATTTGTTTTCAATCCGCTTCAGTTTAAACTTATCTATATATTAATTCTATAAGGTTTTTTACTGTGAGTCCTATTTTGAGAGAACGGCTGAACGTAAAGATATGGTTGAGGTATCAGAATAAAGGTCTTACCATGCAGATGTGCCAGTCGAAGAGCAAAATGAGTTTGGGGCAACGGTTAGGGCGTTGTGGGGCGGGAAACTTCCCATGTAAAGTCTATGGGAGACGCGTGAGGTTGACATTCGATCGCCTGCGGTTGCCTCACGCGCTGTTGAAGGCGGAAGCATGGAGGGACTGACATAGTCCAAAGTTCGAAGTCTTCTCTTTTCTGAGCGAATCATTGCGCAAAACAACGCCAGCAGGCATTCCTAACAAAGTTCTTCTCATCGGAACACTCTCGAAGACCTGATTGCGTTATGCCATTGGACTTTGTGATGTATATATACAATTTAATATTCATTCGATCTAGTTTATTCACGTAGGTAAGACGTTTCCCATTATGTAAAGATGAAAATAAACATTCCGTTGACCATTGTTAGTGAAGATATTAAGAATGCACATATTGAGTTGCGCCATCTATATCTTCATTTTATAAGGTGTTTTACTGCGAGACCTATGTTGGGAGAACGGTGGAACGTAAAAATATGGTTCAGATATCAAAATAAAGTTCTTACCATGTACATGTTCCAGTCGAAGAGAAAACTGAGATTGGGGCAACGGTTCGTGCGTGGCGGGGTGGCGAAGTTCCCATGTAAAGTCTATCGGAGAAGCGTGCGGCACTTATCTACATCAGAAGCTCAGTTCAGTGTCAGACTTGGTGAAGACAGAATGAAGAGTATTCGCAACGCGAATCTCATTCCAACAACATTTACAAACACAGCTGTGGCTGAAGATGAGAGTGAAAGAGTGCGCTATCCATCAAACAAAGATCTTCGCTCTTTCCACGTTTATAAGTGAGTCACGGAAAAATTCTCATTGGCCGCCACCGGAGTCGAACCCAGGGTCTTCCAGTTACGCGCCGGATATGCTTCCGCTACACCACAGCGGCCTCGAATTCCTCCAGACTCACACACACGCTAACTGCCAAGACAATTTGGCAGGTTGCTTCTTGGAGCCCCGCACAATGCTGGGGATTCACCAAAGATGGTAAGCAGCAACTGAAGAAATAATTAGAAGGCGAATGAATAATTAATACAGACATTTAACGTGGACCAGGAACATCATAAAGTTCTTACCATGTACATGTTCCACCATGATGTTCCTGGTCCACGTTAAATGTCTGTATTAATTATTCATTCGCCTTCTAATTATTTCTTCAGTTGCTGCTTACCATCTTTGGTGAATCCCCAGCATTGTGCGGGGCTCCAAAGCAACCTGCCAAATTGTCTTGGCAGTTAGCGTGTGTGTGAGTCTGGAGGAATTCGAGGCCGCTGTGGTGTAGCGGAAGCATATCCGGCGCGTAACTGGAAGACCCTGGGTTCGACTCCCGGTGGCGGCCAATGAGAATTTTTCCGTGACTCACTTATAAACGTGGAAAGAGCGAAGATCTTTGTTTGATGTTCCTGGTCCACGTTAAATGTCTGTATTAATTAGTGCGCTATCCAGTCGAATTTTTGCGCACGATCGAGATGAGTGGACCTCCATTTAACGACTGAGAAAGGGTGCGGTCGCGATGCTCATCACGAACCTAGCCGCCCCGGTGGAGCAGTGGTCTAAGCGTTGGCTTATGATGATTCGTTCGTGAAGGGTCCGGGTTCGAATCCCGGTGAGGTATGGATGTTGTGTTTGTCTTACGGCACTGGCTCTCTCACGTTCCTGGAACCCCTGACCCTAAATTAGGGAAGGGTGACTGTTTACAGCCAATTGAGTTGCTCACAATGGTCGTTAAAACTTCAGTCAAAAAAAAAAATCACGAACCTGTTTCATTGTCTTTACTGAAGTGGTTGAATGAATTTTTGAATCAAATAAAGTTTACATTTCTTGCTTCATATGAGTTTTTTCTTTCTCAAAAAAAAAAAAAAAAAAAAAAAAAAAAGAGGAAGAAAGAAAAATTAACTGTCGATTCCGACGGGTTTCGTCTAGTTTATTTAAAGCTTAAAAGCAGCCATCCTAGGACAGGCTGCACATTCTAGGATATCCTAGGACTAGTTTTATCATAATGAAATTTTCGCGGTAACTTGTTGGACGTCCTATGATGGCTGAGAGCCAGACATCCTAGGACTACTTTTACCATAATATTGAAATTTCCGCGGGAACTTGTTGGATGTCCTAGGATGGTTGAGAGCAGACATCCTAGGACTAGTTTTATCAAAATATTGAAATTTCCGCGGGAACTTTTCAAAACGGAAATTTCGTTAAAAGTCGGTGAGCTCTCGGCAGTGGCGCACCCAGGAATTCTTGTTGGAGGGGGCTGTATATATATATACTATACGTACACAATGTGTGTACATATATGTAGTGTACGCCTATAGTTTCCATACGGTTGTGACGTACGTCGCTCTTAATCTCTTTAGGGCTTTGGGAAGAAGACACCATGTAATAGAAAACACTTTAAATATTTGAACATGTAAAATAATATTTTTGAATGTTTAATTTGTGACGTACGTTGCTCTTAATCTTTTTGGGGTTTTGGGAAGAAGACACCATGTAATAGAAAACACTTTAATTTTTTGAACATGTGAAATAATATTTTTGAATGTTTAATTTGTGACGTACGTCGCTCTTAATCTCTTTGGGGCTTTGGGAAGAAGACACCATGTAATAGAAAACACTTTAATGTTTTGAACATGTAAAATAATATTTTTGAATGTTTAATTTGTGACGTACGTCGCTCTTAATCTCTTTGGGGCTTTGGGAAGAAGACACCATGTAATAGAAAACACTTTAAATTTTTGAACATGTAAAATAATATTTTTGAATGTTTAATTTGTGACGTACGTTGCTCTTAATCTCTTTGGGGCTTTGGGAAGAAGACACCATGTAATAGAAAACACTTTAAATTTTTGAACATGTAAAATAATATTTTTGAATTTTTAATTTGGGACGTACGTTGCTCTTAATCTCTTTGGGGCTTTGGGAAGAAGACACCATGTAATAGAAAACACTTTAATTTTTTGAACATGTGACATAATATTTTTGAATGTTTAATTTGTGACGTACGTTGCTCTTAATCTCTTTGGGGCTTTATGAAGAAGACACCATGTAATAGAAAACACTTTAAATTTTTGAACATGTAAAATAATATTTTTAAATGTTTAATTTGTGACGTACGTTGCTCTTAATCTCTTTGGGGCTTTGGGAAGAAGACACCATGTAATAGAAAACACTTTAATTTTTTGAACATGTAAAATAATATTTTTGAATGTTTAATTTGTGACGTACGTCGCTCTTAATCTCTTTGGGGCTCTGGGAAGAAGACACCATGTAATAGAAAACACTCTAATTTTTTGAACATGTAAAATAATATTTTTGAATGTTTAATTTTTGACGTACGTTGCTCTTAATCTCTTTGGGGCTTTGGGAAGAAGACACCATGTAATAGAAAACACTTTAATTTTTTGAACATGTAAAATAATATTTTTGAATGTTTAATTTGTGACGTACGTCGCTCTTAATCTCTTTGGGGCTCTGGGAAGAAGATACCATGTAATAGAAAACACTCTAATTTTTTGAACATGTAAAATAATATTTTTGAATGTTTAATTTGTGACGTACGTCGCTCTTAATCTCTTTGGGGCCTCTGGGAAGAAGATACCATGTGATAGAAAACACTTTAAATTTTTTGAACATGTAAAATAATATTTTTGAATGTTTAATTTGTGACGTACGTTGCTCTTAATCTTTTTGGGGCTTTGGGAAGAAGACACCATGTAATAGAAAACACTTTAATTTTTTGAACATGTAAAATAATATTTTTGAATGTTTAATTTGTGACGTACGTCGCTCTTAATCTCTTTGGGGCTCTGGGAAGAAGATACCAGGTAATAGAAAACACTATAATTTTTTGAACATGTAAAATAATATTTTTGAATGTTTAATTTGTGACGTACGTTGCTCTTAATCTCTTTGGGGCTTTGGGAAGAAGACACCATGTAATAGAAAACACTTTAACTTTTTGAACATGTAAAATAATATTTTTGAATGTTTAATTTGTGACGTACGTTGCTCTTAATCTCTTTGGGGCTTTGGGAAGAAGACACCATGTAATAGAAAACACTTTAATTTTTTGAACATGTAAAATAATATTTTTGAATGTTTAATTTGTGACGTACGTCGCTCTTAATCTCTTTGGGGCTCTGGGAAGAAGATACCATGTAATAGAAAACACTCTAATTTTTTGAACATGTAAAATAATATTTTTGAATGTTTAATTTGTGACGTACGTTGCTCTTAATCTCTTTGGGGCTTTGGGAAGAAGACACCATGTAATAGAAAACACTTTAATTTTTTGAACATGTAAAATAATATTTTTGAATGTTTAATTTGTGACGTACGTTGCTCTTAATCTCTTTGGGGCTTTGGGAAGAAGACACCATGTAATAGAAAACACTTTAATTTTTTGAACATGTAAAATAATATTTTTGAATGTTTAATTTGTGACGTACGTTGCTCTTAATCTCTTTGGGGCTTTGGGAAGAAGACACCATGTAATAGAAAACACTTTAATTTTTTGAACATGTAAAATAATATTTTTGAATGTTTAATTTGTGACGTACGTTGCTCTTAATCTCTTTGGGGCTTTGGGAAGAAGACACCATGTAATAGAAAACACTTTAATTTTTTGAACAT
The DNA here is from genome assembly GCA_039090855.1 of Macrothele yani. NCBI lineage: Eukaryota > Metazoa > Arthropoda > Arachnida > Araneae > Macrothelidae > Macrothele > Macrothele yani. Next base: position 5,568,634 of record CM076999.1, on the reverse strand, counting down.
GTAAAATAATATTTTTGAATGTTTAATTTGTGACGTACGTTGCTCTTAATCTCTTTGGGGCTTTGGGAAGAAGACACCATGTAATAGAAAACACTTTAATTTTTTGAACATGTAAAATAATATTTTTGAAAGTTTAATTTGTGACGTACGTTGCTCTTAATCTCTTTGGGGCTTTGGGAAGAAGACACCATGTAATAGAAAACACTTTAATTTTTTGAACATGTAAAATAATGTTTTTGAAAGTTTAATTTGTGACGTACGTTGCTCTTAATCTCTCTGGGGCTTTGGGAAGAAGACACCATGTAATAGAAAACACTTTAATTTTTTGAACATGTAAAATAATATTTTTGAAAGTTTAATTTGTGACGTACGTTGCTCTTAATCTCTCTGGGGCTTTGGGAAGAAGACACCATGTAATAGAAAACACTTTAATTTTTTGAACATGTAAAATAATATTTTTGAATGTTTAATTTGTGACGTACGTCGTTCTTAATCTCCTTGGAGGGGGCTTAAGCCCCCAAAGCCTCCTCCGTGGGTGCGCCAATGGCTCCCAGCAACTTTGCTACCCGTTATTTTCAGGAATTTTCTGCGAATTTACACCATTTATTTTTTACAGTGTGAGAGATTTCCTTTTTCAAAATATATCATGTGAAATATTTTTGTGCCTATATTGTTATTTAGAATCCATTTCGCAGATGCTTTCACATTACCCAGACAACAGCATCTGTTATTAAATTAAGGTAAATGTGTCGACTTAACTGATGACACCTGCGAGATAGCAGAGGAAGTTGCCATTTATTTCTTTTTGCGGTTATTCCGATATGTTTTATTGATCATTCTGTGCCTTTTGCGTCGCCCTTCGCAGGATGGTGGCTTGCATATGAATTATGTCTAACAGAGTTTGCGGTTCGAAGGTGTGTTTGCCTTTTTCTAGACGGCCATTCATAATGTTTGAATAAAACCCAGTCTCATCGGCATGACATCATTGTGGGAACAGCTGTATCATATTCTTTCGTTCAAGGTTAACAGCAGAAGGCGGGGGTGTGAAAACAGTTAAAGCTTCAATAGCAGGTGTTCGTGTACAGCAGTTGTTTCTCTGGCGTAACTTCGCTGTTGAAGAGAAGTTATTGCGAAAACATTTCTTTTTCATTAACAAAACAGTGCCTTTTATTTTATAGCCTGTGTCTGTTGTGTTACAGCATACGCATTCAGTCAGCCATTTAAGCGTCTCGCATTCTTGCTTCATTAACCGCTTTTGAAGCCTTGAACTGTTAAGCGGCAGTGTCCATCTTCATTTTGAGAGGTTAACATTTCCTATGAACAATGGTGGATCTAGCGGGGGCGATTGGAGAGATCCCTCCCCCCAACCCTAAAAAAGTTTTTATATTTAAAGTAGCGACGATCGTAAATGATTAACTTTGCATATTTTTTTTTTCAGTTTTTCTAAAAAAAAAAAAATAACAACTAAACTTAGTTCGGCGGATTTAAAATGCTTGTAGCCGTGGATGGCCTAGTGGGCAACGTTCGTGACTGCCATGGAAAGGACCTCAGGTTCGATCCCAGACAGGTACGAACGCTCGATCCACTAAATATCCGCCGTGCGTCGGATGGGTACGTTAAGCCGTCGGACCCCATGTACTGGCCCCCCGGTAATAAATAAGGGCCTCTTCCTCCCCTTTCTACTTCGCTTCCGTGTCACTTTCCTATCGGGTACTCTAGCCCAATTCTCCTAGCTTCCTATTTCTAAGGGTTGTTTAAGACCTGGGGTCAGACACTCCCTTCCTAAAATCCTCTACATATGATCATGATCATAAAATGCTTGTTACACTGATTTAGGTTCGGTAAAAAAAGAAAGAGAAGAGAATAGAATAAAGAGAAAGAGAGAGAGAGAGCGCGCAAAAGATAAAGGGAAGACAGGAACAGCAGGGGGTGAGAGCATGGGGTATTCTTTGTTAGTTCTTGTCTAGCATCTGTAACGTCTCGAAACAAGGTAAGGCAGAGTTTGGTACTGAAATCAGAGTAGGTGGGAGAAACTGTGAATCAAAATCTGATCTACGTACGTATCTTAATTGGGTCATAAAGAAAAAATCGTGAAAATGTCCCCACCGCTTCCTCCCAAATGGTGTTTTTAGGACTTCTTTCTTTTTTCTTGTTTTCCTGCTGCCTCACACCTCACGGGCGCTTCCCGTTGTTCCACCCACTCCGAAGCCAATCCCCGCCTACGTGAGTTGGGCTGAGAGAGAGAGACAGCGTGTCTAATACGAGGTTATTTTCGGCATCTCCTGCTACTAACATCAATATGTATGCAGGAGTATCATCGAGGAGACTGGCACAAGACAGACCGTTGTGGAAAAAACTTGGGGAGACCATCCAGCATTGGATTGATAATGGTTGACAATGATGACGATTATGATAATATATATACATTATATATACATATACTAACGTTATATAAAAAAAGACATTTCATAATGGTTCTGCCCCCTTTTTGTAACCCCCCCCGAATAAACTTCTAGATCCGCCCCTGCCTATGAAACATCAATGATTTGCATAAAGAGCTGCATAATAAAGAGTTAAAAGAGGCGTTCCCTTAGTGGTGTTAACTTTTGAAATGCAAGCTTTGGGAAAGCAGGCGCATAATTTGCCTCTATACATTAAAAACATAATGTTATGGCGATGAATCTATTCAAAACGAAAAGCCCTTTTGTCAACAGCGCCTCTGTAAATGTTTTGTGGCAGAGCAAAAAGTTTTTCAATACTTGCGGTTCTGTGCTCTGCACTGTAAAAAAAAAAAAAAAAAAAACGAGAAAAATGGCACCGCATTCTCGGGTGTAATGAGCACGTTTTTTGAATCCGTTCTGTCACAAATTAAATTTCTCAAAGTTACTCGAAGTTAATGGAACCGGTATGGAAAGCAATTGTATTTGACCAAAGAAAGAAGTTTTTCAATCGGGTTTTTAATCCCGCAGATACTGCTGTCAACGGAATCATGAACTTACGCCCTCTGCTAGGTGCGTTAGGAAAAAATGAATTTATGTGAGAAACATTTCGCAGCGGAAACGCTCTCCAACAAAGAAAGAAAAATTTCAAATCGGACTCTTAGAAGCAATGATATCGACAAATATAAGATATGCATCTACGTCCCCTGGCGGGAAAACCATGCATTATAAGTATCCTCAAAAAGTTTTTCGGTGTAAGCGCTATAGGTGAAAGAAAAAAAAAAAAAAATTTAGTCGCGTTTTCAGGAGCTCAGATTTTGCTGCAAATACATCAGAAGCAGAAACTAACTCTTATTCCGTCTGGTGGCTAAACCATTCTTTACCAAACATTTGACATTATATAAAAAAAACATTTTCCATCAGGAGCTGTATGCGATACAGAAAGAAAATTTCAAATCGGAGTTTTAGAAGCAGAAATAACGCAGGAAACGCAATTTACCTTTGAGCCCCCTAGCGGAAAGACTATGATTTACTTGAAAATTTGGAATTTATATGAAAAATATTTCGCACCGAAAACACTATCCAACAAAGAAGGAAATTTTTAAAATAGTACTCCTAGAAGTAGAGATATTGACAAAAATAAGATGCACGTCAAATGAAGCAAAGTTCTTAGCCAGCATACCGAAGAATCTTACTCTGTCACGTGAGAGATCGAGACGAGCACCAGCCCAACTGAAGTAAGGTAAGATGATGATGTTTTCCCCAATTCCAGTTCCAATGTTATCTGTATATATACACAGGATGGTCGCTGTGCTTCCTCGTAGATAGATTGAGGGATTTATTTTAAACTTAAGCTCCGGGACGTAACAGGCTCACGCAGCAGTGGGCCAGTCAACATGGCTAATTTTATCCTTGTAATTTAACGTAACTTTTATTTGGCTTCCACCTGAAGGCTGTAATTGCTTAATTCAACATACTTTTCTTATAATAAACATGTTAATTACTTAACCTGGTGTAGCGAACTTTTCTAGGCTGTGTATATTTTTCTAATTCATAATTTGCGGCATATGGGTTTTTTACGAATACCTCGTAACGAACCTATATGAAACACAACGCGACGTCCGTAAACTTTGAGATTAGGTTCCTTAAATTTATGGGAGACGCAACCTCACCGTTTATCCAGTTAGACGATGAAATCAGCATTCCGCGACTACGACACTACCGGGGGCATGATAATAGCAGAAGACCCACCAGAGTACCTTTGTTAACACCACGACATCGGACACAGCACCTCACCTGGGCTCATGAACGCGGTAATTCTACCCTGGAAGACTGGCAACTTGTGGCGTGGTCCGATGAGTCACGCTTCCAATTGTTACAAGCTGATGGTAGGGTTCGGGTGTGGCGCAGACCCTATGAGGCCATGGGCCCAAGCTGTCCTCAAGACAGCCTGGGCTCATGAACGCGGTAATTCTACCCTGGAAGACTGGCAACTTGTGGCGTGGTCCGATGAGTCACGCTTCCGAATTGTTACAAGCTGATGGTAGGGTTCGGGTGTGGTGCAGACCCTATGAGGCCATGGGCCCAAGCTGTCAACAAGACAGCCTGGGCTCATGAACGCGGTAATTCTACCCTGGAAGACTGGCAACTTGTGGCGTGGTCCGACGAGTCACGCTTCCAATTGTTACAACCTGATGGTAGGGTTCGGGTGTGGTGCAGACCCTATGAGGCCATGGGCCCAAGCTGTCAACAAGACATCCTGGGCTCATGAACGCGGTAATTCTACTCTGGAAGACTGGCAACTTGTGGCGTGGTCCGATGAGTCACGCTTCCGAATTGTTACAAGCTGATGGTAGGGTTCGGGTGTGGTGCAGACCCTATGAGGCCATGGGCCCAAGCTGTCAACAAGACAGCCTGGGCTCATGAACGCGGTAATTCTACCCTGGAAGACTGGCAACTTGTGGCGTGGTCCGACGAGTCACGCTTCCAATTGTTACAACAAGCTGATGGTAGTGTTCGGGTGTGGTGCAAACCCTATGAGGCCATGGGCCCAAGCTGTCAACAAGACAGCCTGGGCTCATGAACGCGGTAATTCTACTCTGGAAGACTGGCAACTTGTGGCGTGGTCCGATGAGTCACGCTTCCAATTGTTACAAGCTGATGGTAGGGCTCGGGTGTGGTGCAGACCCTATGAGGCCATGGGCCCAAGCTGTCAACAAGAGAGCCTGGGCTCATGAAAGCGGTAATTCTACCCTGGAAGACTGGCAAGTTGTGGCGTGGTCCGATGAGTCACGCTTCCAATTGTTACAAGCTGATGGTAGTGTTCGGGTGTGGTGCAGACCCTATGAGGCCATGGGCCCAAGCTGTCAACAAGACAGCCTGGGCGCATGAAAGCGGTAATTCTACCCTGGAAGACTGGCAACTTGTGGCGTGGTCCGATGAGTCACGCTTCCAATTGTTACAAGCTGATGGTAGTGTTCGGGTGTGGTGCAAACCCTATGAGGCCATGGGCCCAAGCTGTCAACAAGACAGCCTGGGCGCATGAACCCGGTAATTCTACCCTGGAAGACTGGCAACTTGTGGCGTGGTACGACGAGTCACGCTTCCAATTGTTACAAGCTGATGGTAGTGTTCGGGTGTGGTGCAAACCCTATGAGGCCATGGGCCCAAGCTGTCAACAAGACAGCCTGGGCTCATGAACCCGGTAATTCTACCCTGGAAGACTGGCAACTTGTGGCGTGGTCCGACGAGTCACGCTTCCAATTGTTACAAGCTGATGGTAGGGTTCAGACCCTATGAGGCCATGGGCCCAAGCTGTCAACAAGACAGCCTGGGCTCATGAACGCGGTAATTCTACCCTGGAAGACTGGCAACTTGTGGCGTGGTCCGATGAGTCACGCTTCCAATTGTTACAAGCTGATGGTAGTGTTCGGGTGTGGTGCAGACCCTATGAGGCCATGGGCCCAAGCTGTCAACAAGACAGCCTGGGCTCATGAACGCGGTAATTCTACCCTGGAAGACTGGCAACTTGTGGCGTGGTACGATGAGTCACGCTTCCAATTGTTACAAGCTGATGGTAGTGTTCGGGTGTGGTGCAAACCCTATGAGGCCATGGGCCCAAGCTGTCAACAAGACAGCCTGGGCTCATGAACGCGGTAATTCTACCCTGGAAGACTGGCAACTTGTGGCGTGGTCCGACGAGTCACGCTTCCAATTGTTACAAGCTGATGGTAGGGTTCGGGTGTGGTGCAGACCCTATGAGGCCATGGGCCCAAGCTGTCAACAAGACAGCCTGGGTTCATGAACGTGGTAATTCTAACCTGGAAGACTGGCAACTTGTGGCGTGGTACGACGAGTCACGCTTCCAATTGTTACAAGCTGATGGTAGGGTTCGGGTGTGGTGCAGACCCTATGAGGCCATGGGCCCAAGCTGTCAACAAGACACTGTGCAAGCTGGAATTGGTTCCATACATGTGTTTGGTATCTTTACGTGGCAAGGGTTTGGGTCCTCTGATCCTCATGAACATCTCATTAACCGGTAATTGCCTTGTTGCTTTGCTGGGTGACCATTTGCAGCCCTTCATGGACTTCATGTACCCAAACAACGATTGGATTTTCCAGGAAGACAATGTACCATGTCATCGGCCACCAAGTTGTTCAAAATTGGTTCGAGGAGCATTTTGGACAGTTCCGACGGATGGTATGGCCACCAAGTTCGCTCGACATGAACCCAAGAGAGCACTTATGGGACGTGGTGGAAAGATCCAATTGCACCCACGATCCTGCACCTACAAATACCAGGGAACTGTGGGCGGCTGTTCAGACGGTATGGCTCAACATCTCTCCAGAAGTCTTCCGGCGCCACCCCGGCCTCTGATCATTCGTCCGAACGCGGTCCGGGTTCGAATCCCGGTGAGGCATGGATGTTGTGTTTGTCTTACGGCACTGGCTCTCTCCCTTCCATGGAACCAGTGGCCCTAAATTAGGGACGGGCGACTGCTTATAGCCCATTTAGTTGCTCACGGTGGTCGTTAAACCTCCAACCAAAAAAAAAAAAAAAAAAAAAAGTCTTCCGGCCACTTGTGGAATCGATGCCACGTTGAATTCCTGCACTTCGCGGGGTAGAGGAGATCTTACACGATACGTACCCCATGACTTTCTGCACTGCAGTACAAGAAACTGGCTTTAGAAAAAAAATTCTACATCTTTCTCCTTTTTAAGGAGGAGTCCGAAGGAAGTATAGTCTACCACAGTACATCCTCAAATCTTTCGAAAGAATTACAGATTTTTTTTGTGCACATCCGTAATCGGGGGAAATTTTCATTCATTAAGAATTCGTTTGAATCATGATATTTGGATCATATTATTTTTGTCCACTATTTCGATATAATTTCAACAAGATGAAGCCTGAGAGGTGGGGGGGGGGATTAAAGCATAACTGAACTGCTGTCCAGTTGTCAACCATGCATTTTTATATTTTCTTGCTAACACTGATTCGTCCATGAAGCATGCGACACTCACTTCAATATGGCGGTTATATTTTTTTAGCTTCCTCATCATGTTTTGGGAATGTTTTCTTCTTATTCGACCACTCAGAGTGAATTCCTAGATGTGCAACTAATACTGGGGCCCCAAAATACTGTCCACCACTCCCCCCTCCGTCTTTTTTAATGGGCTCTGGGTTGAAAGTTTAACGACCACTGAGCAACTGAATGGGTTATAAGCAGTCACCCGTCCCTAATTTAGAGCCATTGGTTCCAGAGAAGGGAGAGAGCCAGGGCCGTAAGACAAACAAAACATCCATTCCTCACCGGGATTAGAACCCGGACCCATCTCGGACGAATGATCAGAAGCCAACGCTCCGACCACTGCGCCAGTGAGATCTGCTGATGTTGACATTGTACGGTCTTCCAAAATGAAATATCTTTTTACAACCTTATTGAAAAACTGAAAGAAATCTGTCTGAAGAGATGAAACTTCTTTTCTGTCGGTCTTGTATCTTTGCAGATGTGGTTGCAAATATACACAGAAGACTAATTGAATTAGAGACAACTGGCGTTATGCAAATATGGTGCTGTGAGCGGCCCTGTAAACGGAAACGACATGACGTATGCAGCGATCCGACAATATAAGGAGTGATGCGACGGGAGTCAGCAAGAGTCGGACGCAGTATGGGTAAGACGAAGGATCTAAGCGCAGTTGATCGTGGGAAAATTGTCGAGGCCCGACGAATGGGTCACTCCATCTCGGAAGTCGTGCAGGCACTGGGATTTTCACGAGCCACTGTATCACGGGTGCACCGTGAGTACATCGAATCCGGTAAAACCATCCCTGCAAGGGCCAATTGCCGTGGACAACAGCGTGTGGATGAGCGGAGTCATCGTCGGCTAGCTCACATTGTAACGCGGATAGACGGGCCACAGTGCAAGAAATCACTCGGCAATTTAACGCTAGTGCACAAACACGTGTAAGCAGCCACACCTTCCAGAACCATCTCCTCGCTATGGGGTACAGAAGCCATCGTCGCAAAAGGGTACCGCTGCTGACCGCATATCACAGGATGCAAATGTTAGCATGGGCGCGGGAACATCGCCACTGGACCCTAGACATGTGGAAAAATGTTGCATGGACTGATCAGTCGAGATTCACGTTGGTACATGCGGATAGCAGGATACGAGTACGGCGCAAACCTCATGAAGCGATGGATTCTTCTTGCCAGCAGGGTACTCTTCAAGCTGGTGGGGGTGGCATTCTCGTCTGGGGACTGTTTACGTGGACTGAAATGGGACCCCTGGTACGTGTGACATCGTCCCTCATAGGTCAACGTTACCGGGATATCCTGGACGACCATTTGCTCCCGTTTGTGCGTCTTCAACATCCCACTGGGGACCTCATCCTGCAACAATACAGTGCACCCTGCCATCGCTCCCGAATTGTTTCCGAATGGTTAGATGAACACTCCACCGACGTGACCTCGCTTCCTTGGCCAGCTAGGTCACCTGACCTCAATCCCATCAAGCACATCTGAGTTGCCATCGAGAGAGATGTTCCCCTCCATCAAATCTTCGTGAACTGTGGGAGCTTGTTCAGGGGTCGTGGATCCGTATGGCTTCCCAACGCTTCCGGTGTCTTGTCGAGTCCATGCTGAGACGAATTGCTGCCGTCATCAGGGAGAAACGTGGTGCTACACGTTACTAGACAGATATCTCTAATTCAATTTCTCTTCAGTGTATGTCAAAATTATGATGGGAGTTTTAAGGTCAAGTTTTTTTTTTAAATTGAAGTAAAATTAAATTAAAGAGAAATTAAAAAAAATAACATGTTTTGATGTGTATTGTAGTAGTAGTAGTAGTACATATAAATCAAATATTGTATATATTTACAAAATTTTATTTTAAAAACTTTCGAAACAAAACATTTTTTTATTGTATTTAAAGCAAGTTTTGAATTTATTAAATTTTTAAAATTTATAACATAAATTATGCATTTTTACGTGTATTATTTTACGCGTCAGGTAGAAAATATTTTTTCACGCGTAACTTCCCAACCCTGGTGACGGTATAGCTTGAAAAATATTCGGACACCATAAAATAATAGTTAGAAGAAAATTACTTTAGAAAGGGCCCGGTGCTACAGCACTCATATACACTTCTGCGTGGTAGAGCGCTGTCCCCGTATTGTGCTGCAAGCCTGATATGAATTTCTGCACCTGACACATCTTCAGACTAGAGGAATCAGATCACTGCTCCCCGTTCTTCTTTGGTGCGCACTGCCAGTGGAGCGACCATGTTTACTCTGTAACAGAACAAAGAAAAATGTAGCAATTAAGATCAAACTTCAGTAATGTAACCACAAGAATACCACATTATAGCATGCGCACGCAGAAGGCAGTACGGCCAACCTAAAAAAAATTATGGCGAAAGTGCGGATAATTTTTGATTTACCCTCGTAATTGACTTTTATTTGTGTATATCTAATCGGCTTTTACCTGTGTGTACTCTGGGTATCGCAGCTAGACTAGCTATCCCCGAATATACGCCACTGAATAAAACCTTGCGGCCCCCTAGTAGAAAAACCCCGCATCATTGGAAACAGAAAACGTAGTAAATATTTGTCATAGTGACAAGTATCCTACGCAGAAGAAATCCCCTCAATCGAGATTTTACAAGGGAAGCTGTAACTTTAGATTAAGGTACAGAATGTGTTGTCCGTTAGCTGCAGAATTATGCGTTGGGGATTTTGCAGATGAAATAACGGATTTTGCAGATCCGTCAGGTAATTTCGGAATTAAAACATCCCGCAATGTGAATTGTGATATGTAAATTTAAAGCGTCAAGGCTGGTGCTGCTTTAAAAACAGTGGTCATTTCGTCAGTCGCAGCAATTCCAAGGGGTGATGCTTCTGTGAAGGGGGAATTAAACAAACCCCAAATTCGTGTCACATTTTTATACACGGTAAAAAAAAATTCTAAAATTGACTAGCCAGTTTCCGTGATTTCTTTCGTGAATGAACGAAGCATATTTCTGATACAACTTTTCCCGTGAAATGACGGAAAAAAATCTGAATTTCACGCAGTTTCCACAAGATAGAAAGATTCTGAATTTTCAGAAACATTTCCGCAATTCCGTTCTTACATTGACAGTAAAATACCGTTTCCAAGATGTGTTAACGGAAAATTCTGAATTTTCGGAAATCTTTCCGCAATTCCTTTCTTATATTGACGATAAATTACCGTTTCCAAGATGTGTTAACGGAAAATTCTGAATTTTCGGAAACCTTTCCGCAATTCCTTTCTTATATTGACGGTAAATTATCATTTTCAAGAGGCGTTAGCGAGACATTCTGAATTGTCAAAAACCTTTCCTCAGTTCCTTTCTTATATTCACGGTAAATTACCGTTTTCAAGAGGTGTTAACGGAACATTCTGAATTTTCAGAAACCTTTCCTCAGTTCCTTTCATATATCGACGGTAAATTACCGTTTTCAAGAGGTGTTAACGGTAAATTATGAATTTTCAGAAACCTTTCCGCAATTCGTTTCTTATATTGACTGTAAATTACCGTTTTCAACAGGCGCTAACGGGAAATTCTGAATTTTTAGAAACCTTTTCGCAATTCCTTCCTATTCATTAACGGAAAAACTCCGTTCTCACTTTTTCCGTGTCCATATGACGAAAAGCAAAAGAGATTAACGGGGATGCTTCGGGGTTTGATAAACTGTTAAATTTCAGTACTCTGTCAGTCTTTGATTTTGAAGTTCTGTAGCGAGATCGTATCGCATGAGTTTTGTTTACTCACAGGATATCCCTTTGCTGAAGCAAGGAACATCGTGAGAACCATGCTCCTTTTTTAGTTTTGTTTTGTTTTGTATTGTTTCTTTTTTTCCGTGATGCATACATAGTTTTGCCACCAAACGGTGTAAATTTAGATGCTGTCGAATTCAAAATATACTTTATTCGATATCATTGCTTCTAAATATCCGATTGAAATTTATTTTCTTTCCATTCGATACCTTTTACTACCAAGACTATTATGTTTACAGTTTCTTTTTCAAGCAGTGCACAGTTTTTTTGCTAGGGGACGTAAAGAAATATCGCTATATCTCCAATATCTCTGCTTCTAAAAGTGCGATTTGAAAAATTCTTCTTGTATCGAACAGAGCTCCCGGTGGGAAACGTTCTGCATATGATTTGTACTTTTGGTGAGAGTACGATTTTGCAAGTAGGACGCGTAATTTTATGTTTTCATATTTGATGTATTTGCAGAAACATCTCCGCGTGTCAAAATTCAATTCAAAAAATTCTTTTGTGATTAAGATATTGTTCACTAAAACAAACTTTGCCCATGCATGGCAACTTGTGCAGCAGTTTTTTGCAAAACACCGCATTGCTCATGTCCGACAGCCACGCTATTCATTAGAGCTCGCTCCCTGCGATTTTTTTTCTCTTCCCCAAAATCAAATGCCAGTTGAAAGGATAAAGATATCAAGATATTGGGAAGATGCAGCAAAATGCGACGAAGCAGCTGTTCGCTATTTCAGAAGAGATTTCAAAAAATGCCTCGAGCAATGGAAACAGCGCTGGGCTAAGAGTCTCGCACTTTTTTTTTTTTTTTTTAATTACTCCAGTCTGGATACCTTTTTTTTTTTTTTTTTTCTATCACAGCTTGTATTCGCTAAGATGTCAGCCAAATGCTGCTGGAACAGCTTAGGAAAGCTTATTATTCGAAATGGCCCTTTTGAAAATGGTCCTATTATTATTCGAAATGGCCCTATTATTATTCGAAATGACCCTTTAGAAAATGGCCCACTTATTATTCGAAATGACCCTTTAGAAAATGGCCCACTTATTATTCGAAATGACATTTTAGGAAATGGTCCACTTATTATTCGAAATTGCCCTTCAGGAAATGGCCCTTTTATTATTCGAAATGACCCTTTAGAAAATGGCCCACTTATTATTCGAAATGGCCCTTTAGAAAATGGTCCTATTATTATTCGAAATGGTCCTTTAGAAAAATTATTGAAACTAATACTTTCCAACTGATGATCTGCTAAAGAGGCTGTAGCGGCGAACCTAAAAAAGGAAAGATATGTTTGAGTTCCTTGCTTCTACTTAGTGGCATGATGCCCGTGTCAGGGGGACTATCCCTTCCCCATCATGTCTCGGGTCATGGAGCAGAGAATAAAGGAACCCCCCCCCCTATCACTTCTGACAGGTTTATGGTCTGCACAGCTAAGATGAGAAGGGAAAAGGAGGATCAACACTTTATTAGGTAGGTGGACAAAGGCCGTTCCATATAAATTAAAAGCATTTTTTTTAGTTGGCAACGTTGCGAAGGGGAAAAATAACCACGCAGACGACTGACTGAATTAAGGAAATATCTATGGCAACAGTTATTAGCCGTGGCAGACGACTCTGGTTTTGTTATTACGCAGTTGTTTAAGGTACGTCTGCATTTCGCCATACAGCTATGGAGGTGAGTGATTCACAGTTAAGAAGTGAAATGCGTACTGCGATAATATTTTGCTGTCATTTGGGTAAAACGCCTCTAGATACAGTTGATTCAATGAAAAAACCTTACAAAGATAAATGTTCGGGTGAGTCAACGATTTTTAGATGGCACCATGATTTCAAAAAAGGGCATTTGTCTGCAGAACTCGCTCCTAGGCCTGGTCGACCTGAAAGTGTTGTTACGGGGCGTATTGTTAACACTGTTTGGGCAATCCTGCAAGAAGATCGACAAATGACGTGTGAAGACATAGCGGCGTCAACTAATATTTTTAAAATGTCGGAATTCTGCATTCTACGCGACAAATTACTGCTGCATCGTTTCCAGATGGGTACCTCATCACCTGACCAGAGAACAATTGTTAGCCAGAGTTCAGGTGTTTCATGAGTGGAAACAAATGATTGCAAAGGATCCAGACTTTCTAAGCACAGTAATAACTGCCGATGAAACATGGGTCCACTATTTCGATCCCCCTCACGAAGTGCGCAACGAGTGTCTGGAAATACACAGGCTCACCTCCTCCAAAAAAGTCCGCTCAACCAAAACAGCTGGGAAGGTGATGATGATGATTTCCTTTGATCATAAAGGTGTAGTCCACCAGCATGCCGTTCCTCCACAAATTACTGTCAATGCTGAGTATTGCATTTTAGTTTTGAAGCGTCTGCGACGACACATATCGATTAAGCGACCGGAACTGGTGGGCAATTGGACCCTACACCATGATAACGCCCGTCCACATGTGGCTGCTTGTGTTCAACAGCTTCTTAAGAAATGCAGTTTTGAAATCATGTCACAGCCTGCCTACAGTCCTGACCTCGCCCCGTGCGATTTCTGGTTGTTTCCAACAATGAGGGATAAGTTCCGTTGCGCAACATCCAACACAGATGCGGACGTTATTCAAGCTGTATAGGGGTCACTAAAGCAGCTTTCGCAAAATGCCTTCGCAACATGCTTTGAAAAGTGGTCTAAACAGTGGGACCGTTGCATGTCATCCGGAAGATCACATACGAGACCTGATGGAAAATATTTTTCACATAAGTTCTAATGTTTGGTAAAAAATGATTTGGCCACCAGGGGAATGAGGGTTAATTTCTGCTTCTGATGTATTTGTAGCAAACTCTGGGCTCCTGAAAACTCGATTAATTTTTTTTTTCTTGGGCCGATATTAACATTTTAAGAAGACTTTCTTCCTAAAATAATGCATGGTTTTCGCACCAGGGGACGTAAAGTCACATCTTATTTTTGTCGATATCTCTGTTTCTAAGAGTCCGATTTGAAAAATTCTTTCTGTGTTGGAGAGCGTTTCCGGCGCGAAATGTTTCTCATATAAATTCATGTTTTTCTTAACGCACAAGTCTGCAACCAGAGGGCGTAAGTTCACGAGTCCGTTTACAGCAATATCTGAGGGAATAAAAACCCGATTGAAAAACTTCTTTCTTCCGTCAGATACTATTGTTTTCCATACCGGTTCCATTGACTTTGTTAAGTCAATGGAAGTTCCATTGACTTTGTTAAGTCAATTGCGTCAGAACGGATTCAAAAGACGTGCTTATTACATCCGAAAAACCGGTGTCATCTTTCTTGTTTAGATATAACGCTAGTATATCTACACACACACACACACACACACACACACACACACACACACACACACACACACACACACACACACACACGTATTTAACTAAAAAAGATATACAAAGACTGCAGACAACACAAAGAACCATGAAGAAATGCCTGCTTGGTGTAACCAGGAAAGAAAAGAAGAAGAACTTGTGGATAAGGAAAATGACAGGAGTGCACCACATCATGACCACAGTGAAATTACTGAAATGGCAATGGGCTGGACATGTTGCTGGAACAACAGACCACCGATGGACAACTGAAATTTTAGACTGGATTCCAAGGGACAGAAAAAGACCCAGAAGAAGACCCTATGGGAGATGGACGGATGAAGTTCCAAAGCCTGCCAGAGTGGCATGGAGGTGACAGGCTCAATACAGGCAGCTGTGGAAGAAACTTGGGGATACCTTCATCCAGCAGTGGATTGATAATGGTTGACAATGATGATGATATATATACAGGGGTTGTCCAAAATAATGGAAACACCTCGCTGAAAACTGTGACTTTGGTATGTGCTGCATTTTGAGTAAAACGAACATGTAGCTACAACCTTTTTTTTGTAAACAAGTGTTGCTGATAGTCTCAAGGGTCTGTGTGATTGCATTGTAAATCGGTGTTTGCATAATTTCGTTCCAGGTGAAGGCACAATCAGTGACCTGTCGGAGTTCCTAAAACGGCAGATTGTAGGAGCCCGTCTGGTTGGTGCGTCGGCAACCAGAGTGGCACAGGTATTGGGGGTATCGAGAGGTACCGTGTCAAAGGTCATGAGAGCATAAAATGTTCACTGCACAACATCATCTGCAAGACCCAACTGTGGAAGGAAAACCAAACTCACTGCGAGAGACATCAAAGAGGATTGTGACCACAAGGAGGAAGACCACGGCGATGAAAGTGACTGCTGAGCTTAATGCACATCTCCAAAACCCAGTGTCTACCCCATACCATGTGAAGGGAATTGCATAAGCACAATATTTACGGCAGAGCTGCGATTGCAAAACCCCTGGTGTCACAGGCGAATATGATACGGAGACTACAGTGGTGCCAGGAACATAAAACGTGGACTGCGTCTTGTTTCATGTCTTGTTTTCTAATGAATCAAATTCATTGGAAAACAAGATATGGAAACATGTCTTGGATGAGTCAAGTTTCTCACTGTTCCCCACCATAGGACTGGTTTACGTGTGGAGAACCCCCGCAGAAGCCTACAACCCAGACTGTCTCCTTCCTACAGTGAAGCATGGAGGCTGTTCCGTAAGGGTTTGGGCCATGATCTCGTGGTTTTCAGCAGATCCCATTGTCACCTTACACGGACGGATCCCTAGTCACCCTTTTGGCCGACCCTGTGCATTCAATGGCGCAGACATTGTTTCCGTCAGGGGATTGCACCTTTCACGATGATAATGCCCCGATTCACAGAAGTCGAACTGTTCAGTCATGGTTTGAAGGAACATGAGGATGAAGTTGAACACCTTCCCTGGCCTGCACAATCACCGGACTTAAACCTCATTGAGCCTCTGTGGTCTGTGTTGAAAAACAGAGTGCGATCCCGTTATCCTCCTACGGCTTCTCTCCAGGAATTGGAGCAGTTTCTGCAGGAAGAATGGTACAACATACCACTTACCACCATCCAGGAGGACTTGCATGCGTCCATTCCAAGGAGGATTCAAGCAGTTTTAAACGTCAAGCGTGCTCCCACACCATATTAGGTGCGTAACACTTATTGTTTCAAGGTGTTTCCATTATTTTGGACAACCCCTGTATATGGGGATATGATGTGTGTGTGTTTATATAATCATCGTCATCATCATCATTGTCAACCATTATCAATCCACTGCTGGACGAAGGTCTCCCCAAGTTTCCTCCACAACAGTCTGTCTTGTGCCAGTCTCCTCCATGTCACTCCCGCATACTTTCGAATTCCATCCAACCATCTCCCATGTGGTCTTCTTCTGGGTCTTTTCCTGTCCCTTGGAATCCAATCTAAAATTTCGGCTATCCATCGATGGTCTGTCCTTCTGGCAGTATGTCCAGCCCATTGCCATTTCAGGGATTTAACTCTGATCATGATGTCTTCCACTCTTGTCATTTTTCGGATCCACGAGTTCCTCTTCTTATCTCTCCTGGTTACACCAAGCATGCACCTCTCCATGCTACTTTGAGAGTTGTCTGCAGTCTTTGTATGTCTCTTTTAGTTAAGGTCCACGTCTCTGAACCATACGTAAGCACTGGAAGGATGCATTGATCAAACACTTTTCGTTTAAGACATATATATATATATATATATATATCATCATCATCATCATTGTCAACCATTATCAATCCACTGCTGGACGAAGGTCTCCCCAAGTTTCCTCCACAACGGTCTGTCTTGTGCCAGTCTCCTCCATGTCACCCCTGCATACTTTCGAATTTCATCCACCCATCTCCCATGTGGTCTTCTTCTGGGTCTTTTCCTGTCCCTTGGAATCCAATCTAAAATTTCGGCTGTCCATCGATGATCTGTCCTTCTGGCAGTATGTCCAGCACATTGCCATTTCAGGGTTTTAACTCTGATCATGATGTCTTCCACTCGTGTCATTTTTCGGATCCACGAGTTCCTCTTCTTATCTCTCCTGGTTACACCAAGCATGCACCTCTCCATGCTACTTTGAGAGTTGTCTGCAGTCTTTGTATGTCTCTTTTAGTTAAGGTCCACGTCTCTGCACTATACGTAAGCACTGGAAGGATGCATTGATCAAACACTTTTCGTTTAAGACATATATATATATATAACTACTTAATTATGCACTTAAAGCACTGCTGAAGTGCTTTGTACATATTGCAACTAATTGTTTATGTCATATGGCTTTCACAAAGCTTTTCTTTAGTTAATTATTGTCTTTAATTTATTCTCATTTTTGTGTTGTCAGAAGTTGTAGAGTAGGGGGTTTTAGAATCAAGTTTTCTTTCAAAAATCTGAGTTTTAAAAAATTAATATTTCCTTTTTTAATTGCAATGTAAAAATTTGGATTTCTTTTGCATTGCTTTTCTGGTTTAAATTCTCTCTCAGACGAACTTGGCGTTTCGTTGTGGCTGGAAATTTTTTCTAATTATTATGTCACTCACACAGCTTGAGTTCTCTTTAGTCTTCTTCTCTCTGTTTAATAGTAACAGATGAAGAGCATGGGTCGGGCCACGAAGGTTATGGATGCAAGCGAAATTGTTAACTAGAGCTAGGTCATACAACTCTGCGGAGGACATGACATATATATATTTTTTAAAACAATTTTTGGTGGGCTTGTTACTTGCATCTATGGCCTTGCAGAAACCCATTTCCAACTAGGTCTTTGTGGAAGTGAGAAAATGCAGAGTTTTTGCTGGTCCTTGATAAAGCCAGGGCTCAGTATTCTCGACACTTTCTACATTCAGTTGTTTTATTTTATTTTTTATTTTTTCTCCTTTTACTCACACCGGTAGATACATAACCTTTTCTATGTTGTACTTGGTATGAGTCAAAAATATATATATATTTTTTTTGCATAGGTCTCTTCTTAATAGAATGTGAATTCTGAATTTTCATAACTGCTGTGTTGCGCGTTTTGATCTTCAGGTTATTTTGCAACTTTTGTTTTAAATTCTAAAGTTATTCCTTAGTTTTCAGATTTGCTCTTCAGTATATATATCATCATCATCATCATCATTGTCAACAATTATCAGTCCACTGCTGGACGAAGGTCTCCCCAAGTTTCCTCCACAACGGTCTGTCTTGTGCCAGTCTCCTCCATGTCACCCCTGCATACTTTCGAATTTCATCCACCCATCTCCCATGTGGTCTTCTTCTGGGTCTTTTCCTGTCCCTTGGAATCCAATCTAAAATTTCGGCTGTCCATCGATGATCTGTCCTTCTGGCAGTATGTCCAGCCCATTGCCATTTCAGGATTTAACTCTGATCATGATGTCTTCCACTCTTGTCATTTTTCGGATCCACGAGTTCCTCTTCTTATCTCTCCTGGTTACACCAAGTATGCACCTCTCCATGCTTCTTTGAGTTGTCTGCAGCCTTTGTATGTCTCTTTTAGTTAAGGTCCACGTCTCTGCACCATATGTAAGCACTGGAAGGATGCATTGATCAAACACTTTTCTTTTAAGACATAATGGCATATTGCTCTTGAAAATTATGCTGTTTCTTCCAAAAGCTCTCCAGGCAAGTTTTGTACGCCGATTAATTTCTTCACCAATGTGACCCTCACTTGATATCTGCTGTCCAAGATAAACGTACGTGTCTGTTATCTCCAGCTTTTCTCCATCAATCGATAAATCTTCATTTCTTGTAAAAGCATTGAACATCACTTTTGTCTTCTGAAAGTTCATTTTTAATCCCACTTCTTTACTCTTGTCAGCAAGTTCCTGGATCATACTCTGCAGCTCTGATGGGGTAGTTGCAAAAATGACTACATCATCAGCAAAACGAAGGTGGGTTAGATAATCTCCATTAATCTTTATCCCCTTGTTTTCCCAGCTCAGCGACTGAAAAACACCCTCCAATGTGGCATTAAAGAGCTTCGGAGATATGGTGTCACCTTGTCTCACTCCCCTTTCCAATTTTTACGTGTGTTGTATTTTCAAACAGCCGAATCTTTGCACTTGCATTTTCATAGATGTTATTAATAATATTAATGTAAGCATCTTCAATACCGCAGGTTTTCAGAGCCATTGTAACTGCTGATGGTTTCACCGAATCAAAGGCTTTTTCATAATCGATAAAAGCCATGCACAATGGAAGTTCATATTCCCTCGCTCTTTCAATTAGTTCTCTCAGCACGTGGATATGATCTATTGTGCTGTAGCCACTCCTGAATCCAGCTTGTTCTCTCGGTTGAGCCATGTCCAGTGTTACCTTCAAGCGGTGTGAAAGAACTTTAGTGAAGATTTTATAAACTACTGATAGGAGGCTGATAGGTCTGTAGTTTCCGAGATCCTCAATGTCACCTTTCTTATGTAGCAGGATCATTGTAGCGGTGTTCCAATCCTCAGGAATCTTTCCTTCATTAAGGCATCGAGTGAAAATTTGGGCGAGTACTGTTTCGATTTCTCCACTTGCTTCTTGTATGATGTCTACAGTAATTCCATCTTCTCCTGGAGCTTTTCCCCGCTTCATGTTCTTGATTGCATGTGCAACTTCTGCTGGAAGGACTGGAGGAACTCTGGTACTGGTATCTTTCATGATGTCTGGAGTGCATGTATCATCCCTTTCATATAATTTGGAGTAGAAATCTTTCACTCTTGTCAAAATTCCGCCTCTATTTCTTGTTACAGAACCATCTTCTTTTCTCAGTGCCATAATCTGTTTTCTTCCCTTACTGAGATGTCCCTTTGCTATCTTTAGGCTTTGGTTGTTTTCAATTGCTTTCCTCACTAGTTCACAGTTGAATTTTCTTACGTCTTCAGTGATACTTTTTCTTACTGTCTTGCATAGCTCTATATATTCCACTTTGGAAGTCACATCTTCTTTAGTTGTCCTCATCTCTCTTCTTTTTTGCATCAACATTTTCGTTTTTCCTGATAATTTGTTTACATGCAACTTGTTCTTAGACCCAGCTAATTTTGTTGCTGTTTCCATAAGAGCTTTGGTTACTTTTCTGTTTTACTTCAGAGATGTCCACTTCTTCTGATGTTAGGCCTTCTAAAGCAGAGAACCTGTTCTTCAGTTCCAACTTGAAGGTATTATGGTGTTTTTTAAGGTTGGTTATGTCAATAGATTTTGTTTGTCTTATGAGCTTGCCACGTTCAAGTTTAGTGTTGAGGTGCATCTTACATATCACCAATCTATGGTCACTACCTGTGTTGAATTTGTTTAGCACACTGCAGTCTTCTATGACGAATTTTTTGTTACACATAATAAAATCAATTTCACTTGTCGTCCCGTTTGGATGTCTCCATGTCCATTTCCTGTGTGGCTTTTTCTTGAAGAAGGAGTTCAAGATGAAAAACCCTTCTGCCTCTGCAAACTCAACGAGAGTATTTCCACGCTGGTTTCTGTTGCCGTGACCGAATTTACCTACTGAAGTTTCATTCTGTTGCCGTTGCCCTATTTTTGCATTGAAATCTCCCATAATTATTTTCAAGTGCTGCTTACCTTTATTATTTAGATGACAAATTTCCTCATAAAATTCTTCGATTTCTTCTTCAGGATGACTTGTGGTGGGTGCATAAGTTTGAATAATCTGAGCCTGGTATCTTTTCGAGAGTTGGATAACAAGTCGTGCAGCTCTGTCAGAGGAACTTTCAACTTCTACAACTTTATCCTTCAGTTTCTTGTTTATTATAAATCCAACACCACTAGTTCTGCCAGTATCTGTCCCACGATAGTAGAAGAGATGTCCACTTTTCAGTTCGATGAGATCTTCTCCTTTTCTCCTTACCTCACTTAGCCCCACGATGTCCCAGTTGATCCTTTGTAGTTCCTCTTCCAATTCAAGAAGCCTTGAATCAGAAGATAGGGAGCGTCCATTGTACGTAGCCAAGGTCAGCATCAGATGGCAGCCTAGTCCGGTCCTCCGGGGATTCTTAGCACCCTCTGCCTTCATGTCGCACTGGCCGCTGCCTTGGCCAGGTACATTCCAGCTGCCGGAGACTGAGGGCCAAGATTTAAGTTGTGGAATCATTTTGGAGGGGTTTGGCCATAACTCACCACGCTGGCCAAGCGGGTTGGTGAGTGTGGGATAGAATTTCCTCTAATCCCGATGGTATAGTTATACCGCTATTGGCGGTCGTCAGAGCCCCTTTGGTGGGAACAGGATGCACCACGAGAAGGCGGGGTTGACATTTGTCAAGGAGAGGCTGTGATGTTACGCATCACCTGACCTTACATCCCAGTATATATATATATATATATATATATATATAAACAAAAAATTACTTCGTATTAGCCACGTTGCTTCCCTCTCACCCCACCCCACCCCATTCAAGCGGGGATTGACTTCGGAGTGGGTGGAACAAAGGGAAGCTTTCGTGAGGCGTGAGGGAGCAGGAAAAATAAGAAAGTCCTGAAAAGGCCATCTGGGGTGAAGCGGTGGGGACAATTTTACGAAAATGTTGTTTACGACTCAATTAAAATACGTACGTAGATCAGATTGTTATTCACAGTTTCAAATCGTTACAGACCAATACGACAATAGTAAAGAACTAACATAGAATACCCCCATGCTTTTTTCTTCCTGTCTTCTCTTTATCTTTTGGTCTCTCTCTCTCTCTCTATTCTATTACCTTCTCTTTCTTTTTTTACTGAAGCCAATGTAATACGCATTTTAAAACCAATTCCGTAGTAAGTTTAATCGTTAAATTTTTTTAGAAAAACTGAAAACAAAATATGCAAAGTTAATTATTTACGATCTTCGTTACTTTAAACGTAAAAACTGCTTTAGCGTTGGGGGGGGCTCAACCGCCCCAGTCGCCCCGTGCTGGATCCGCCGCTGATGTCCGCCACAGGAATCAGGTTAAAAATTGTTGAAAGTAAACCCGACATAATGCTAATTAGGTTATATTGGAGAGCTTAAGGCGATACTGCGGACACGGTTCAGGTTTCAAGAAACAAAAGCAGTCAACGCTATCAATCGTTTTGGACAACACACCTTAAGATAAAGAGAACAAAAGAACGCATACATAACCAGTTGGGCGTAATGAAAATTGCGTTGTTGTGAATGGGAATAGAAAATTGTTGTTTCTTTGTTTATTGTTAACGGGCTTCCCAACTGCAATCGCACACATCGGACAAAAGTCAATAAATCTGCTTGTCAAGTGGAAGAAGCAGGAAGTTAGCTACCCGCTGTGTTGCCGTGGAATTAAGATATTTAGCATCGGGAGTGGGCGCTTAGTGGGGAAGTACGGTAGTAGAAGTATTATTTTCTTTTTGCATTCCCTTCTATGTCGCTGCTTAAAGATTTACTTTGTATTACGCAATATTGTTTTTTTATGTTTCGGGGTTTGCGACCCGCATGAGCAGCTTATAGGGCTATATAGCAGTCGCCCGTCCCTGATTTAGGGGGCGGGCCACGGGTGGCCTAGTTGTCAACGTTCGTGACTGCCGCGGAGAAGATTTCGGGTTCGATTCCAGGCAGGTACGAATGCTCCATCAACTAAATATTCGCCGTGCTTCGGATGGGCACGTTAAGCCGTCGGGCACCGGGTACTGCCCCCCCCTCCTCCTCCCGGTAGTAAATAAGAGCGTCTTCCTCTTCCTTTGTACCTCGCTTCCGTGCAACTTTCCTATCGGGCACTCTAGCCCAAATCTCCTAGCTTCATATTTCTAAGGGTTGTTTAAGACCTGGGGTCAGACACTCCCTTAGAAAAATCCTTTACATATTATCTGATCTGATCTGATTTAGGGACAGTAGCTCCAGGGAAGAGACATATCCCAGACCCTTGGAGACAGGAATTACTTCCCCTCCCCCCATACACACACACACAGTGAGCAAACAAGAAAGATGACACCGAATTTTCAGAAGTGATGAGAGCACGTCTTTTGAATCCGTTTCAACCCGGATTCAATTTATCAAAGCTATTCAAAGTCAATGGAACCGTTATGGAAAACAGTAATATCTGACCAACGAAAGACGCTTTTCAATCGAGTTTTTAGTACTGCAGACATTGCTGTAAACGGAAACGTGAACTTACGCCCTCTGGTGGGAGACTTGTGCGTTAAGAAAAATGTGAAATTATAAACATTTCGCAGCGGAAACGCTCTCCAAGAAAGAAAGAATTTTTCAAATCAGACTCTTAGAAGTAGAGATATCGACAAATATAAGATATGCGTCTACGCCCCCTGGCGAGAAAACTATGCATTATTTAAAGAAGGAAGTATTGTCAAAAGGTTTTTCGATGTGAGATGGTATCGGTCCAGGAAAGAATTTTTTCACTCGAGTTTTCAGGGGCTCAGAATTTGCTGCAAATACATCAGAAGCAGAAATTAACACTTATGACCTCTGGTGGCCAAACCTTTTTTTACCAAATATTACAACTTATTAGATATATGAACAACATTTCCCATCAGGAGATGTATGCTATACAGGAATAATTTTTCAAATCGGAGTTTTAGAAGCAGAAATATCGGGGGAAACGCAATTCACATCAACGTCCCCTAGCGGAAAGTCTATGGATTACTTGAAAATTTTGAAATTATATAAAAAATATGTCGCATCAAAAACTATACCCAATAAAGAAGGAATTTTTCAAATCGGACAATTAGAAGCAGACAAAAATAAGATATATATATCTATGCCCACTGGCGGAGAAACTATACAATATTTTATCAAAATATTCCGAAAAGGTTTACTGACGTGAGTGACATCGGTCCACGAACGAATTTTTTTAATTGAGATTTTAGGAGCTCAGATTTCGTGGAAAATACATGAGAAGCAGAAATTAACATTTATGCCCCCTGGTGGCCAAACCTTTCTTTACCAAATATTACAACTTATTAGATACACGAAAAACATTTCCCATCAGGAGGTGTATGCGATACAGAAAGAATTTTTAAAATCGGAGTTTTAGAAGCAGAAATATCGGGGGAAACGCAATTCACATTAACGCCCCCTAGCATAAAGTCTATGGATAACTTGAAAATTTTGAAATTATATGAAAAATATGTAGCATCAGAAACTGTACCCAATGAAGAAGGAATTTTTCAAATCGGACCATTAGAGGCAAATAAAAATAAGATATATATCTATGCCCAAGGTAAAGATTTTCGAAAGGTAAAAATTTTTTTTTAAATTTCAAATCGGAGTTTTAGAAGTAGAAATACAGGAGAAAACGTAATATATTTTTACGGCCCCTAGCGGAAAATCTATGCGTAATTTGAAAAAGTGACTATATCTGAAATACTTTTCGACATAAATGGAATCGAAAGGTAAAAGATTTTTTTTCAATCGGATGTTTAAAAGCAAATATATAGAATACAACGTATTTTGAATTTGATATCACCTGCATTTACGCCCTCTGGCGGCGAAGTTGTACATCATAAAAAAATAAAACGAAATAAAGGATCATCATTCTCATATTTCAAGCTTCCCAATGCAAAAACAATTTTTCAAATCGGGCTAATATGGCAGAGATATGGTGTCAACAGACGGACGGACGGATAAACTGATAACATAAGCACGATCTTTTTACGCTTTCCACCGTAGGTTGAAGAAGCGTATATGCTCCAGCTTTGTCAGTTTGTCTGTCTGTCTGTCTGTCCGCACGACAACTCGCGTGAAAATTATTTGATTTCTAATTTAGGGTCACTGGTTCCAGGGAAGGGAGAGAGCCAATGCCGTAAGACAAACACAACATCCATGCCCCACCGGGATCCCAACCCGTTCCCCTTTCAGACGAATGATCAGAGTCCATCACTCAGACCACTGCGCGCCGCCCCGGTGGCGCAGTGGTCTAAGGCGCTGGCCTCTGATCATTCGTCCGAAAGGGTCCGGGTTCGAATCCCGGTGAGGCATGGATGTTGTGTTTGTCTTATGGCACTGGCTCTCTCCCTTCCTGGAACCAGTGACCCTAAATTAGGGACGGGCGACTGCTTATAGCCCATTGAGTTGCTCACGGTGGTCGTTAAACCTCCAATCAAAAAAAAAAAAAAAAAAAAAAAAGACCACTGCGCCACCGGGGAGGCCGTTAAATTGCTGTTAACATTTGTTCGCGACTTAGTTCGTTTTAAAATGCATGTTTCAACAGCTTCCTTTCATCCCGTATCGAACGGAATGTTGTTTTTTTCATTTGGGAATTTTTTTCTAACCACCACCGTGAGCAACTCAATGGGCTATAAGCAGTCGCCCGTCCCTAATTTAGGGTCACTGGTTCCAGAGAAGGGAGAGAGTCAGTGCCGTAAGACGAACACAACATCGATGCCTCACCGGTATTCCAAACCGGACTCCTTTCGGACGAATGATCAGAGGCCATCGCTTAGACCACTGCGCCACCGGGGAGGCTTAGTTCGTTTTAAAATGCATGTTTCAACAGCTCCCTTTCATCCCGTATCGAACGGAATGTTTTTTTCATTTGGGAATTTTTTTTCTTTTTTCGATTGAAGCTTTAACGACCACCGTGAGCAACTCAATAGGCTGTAAGCAGTCGCCCGTCCCTAATTTAGGGTCACTGGTTCCAGAGAAGGGAGAGAGTCAGTGCCGTAAGACGAACACAACATCGATGCCTCACCGGTATTCCAAACCGGACTCCTTTCGGATGAATGATCAGAGTCCATCGCTTAGACCACTGCGCCACCGGGGAGGCCGTTAAATTGTTGTTAACATTTGTTCGCGACTTAGTTCGTTTTTTTGTTTTTTTTATTGGAGGTTTAACGACCACCGTGAGCAACTCAATGGGCTATAAGCAGTCGCCCGTCCCTAATTTAGGGTCACTGGTTCCAGAGAAGGGAGAGAGTCAGTGCCGTAAGACGAACACAACATCGATGCCTCACCGGTATTCCAAACCGGACTCCTTTCGGATGAATGATCAGAGTCCATCGCTTAGACCACTGCGCCACCGGGGAGGCCGTTAAATTGTTGTTAACATTTGTTCGCGACTTAGTTCGTTTTTTTTTTGTTTTTTTTATTGGAGGTTTAACGACCACCGTGAGCAACTCAATGGGCTATAAGCAGTCGCCCGTCCCTAATTTAGGGCCTCTGGTTCCAGGGAAGGGAGAGAGCCAGTGCCGTAAGACAAACACAACATCCATGCCTGACCGGGATTCAAACCCGGACCCCTTTCGGACGAATGATCAGAGGCCATCGCTTAGACCACTGCGCCACCGGGGAGGCTTAGTTCGTTTTAAAATGCATGTTTCAACAGCTCCCTTTCATCCCGTATCGAACGGAATGTTTTTTTCATTTGGGAATTTTTTTTCTTTTTTCGATTGAAGCTTTAACGACCACCGTGAGCAACTCAATAGGCTGTAAACAGTTGCCCGTCCCTATTTTAGGGTCACTGGCTCCAGGAAAAGGAAACAAACACAACATCCATGACACATCGGGATTCGAATCCGGACCCCTTTCGGACGAATGATCAGAGGTCATCGCTTAGACCACTGCGCTACCGGGGTGGCCATGAGGGAATTTATGAGGTTTTACCTGTAGGTACCTGTGTTTTTGTAATGGACCTCAAAACTAAAATTACCGGCCTGGTTTGGGCATCCCAATCAGCTCCTGTCTTTGCGCAACCGGGATTCGAACCCGGACCCTTCACGGACGAATGGGCAAGGCCATTGCGCCACTGGGGCGGCGGAAGTATTTGGTGTCTCGTTTGCTGAAAGACAGTATTTCATCCTGAGAAAAGACTCATCATCTTGTAAATAATCTGATTTGTGGGTGACATCGTCTTTGTTGCCTGTCATGAATTAGGAACGTTTTCTTAGATGACGATGATTAACGCAACAGGGCCGCTGGCGTAAAGCGTATGTTCTCAGTACACGCGTCTGGCCGCCATTTGTGAAACTTAATATTTCTCGTGTTTTCGTGGAGCTGATAGAAGGTCGCTGGAAATTTCGACAGACGCTTGAGCTTCCATCATTCACGGAACAAACTCGGAATTCGTTTCTGCCGACGAGAGGTCATTGGCAGGACTGTTTCAAATATCTGTGAGTGTCGTACAAAGTCGCAATCCATCAGTGTTTATCGTGGATTCTGAGTTCAATACCCCGTCTTTTTTTTTGGGGTTTTTTTTTTCCAGAAGATCTTTTCCTTCAGAGGTGATAAATATCAGAAAGTGATGACGAAGATGATAGGGCTGATAAATTGGATAAATAAATGCTTTCTCATTCCTTTTCGTAGAGTATATTTTCATGCGTATATTTATTTGCCGCCTGGATATCAATAGGGAATTCAGTTCGTCAACCACCTTCCTAAATGCATAACGCCACATGCTCTCACTGCTTTACTTGCTTCCGCTGTGACGTATATGACAGCTATCGCAAGCGTAAGGAGCTTTATTGGAGACATCACAATGAATGACAACACGTTTTATTTCCCTAATGAACTGATCACTGCATTTTTCATTAACGCTTCCGTGCTTAATATGTTGGGTTGGAAAGCAAGTTTTGCAAATGAAAGGCAACAGAAGATTGCTAATTACCTTATATACAAGTGCAAATAAGCACACCGGGCAAAAAATTAGTCAACGCGTGACGGCGGCGCCTCTGGCCTTGATAACAGCATGAATTGGATGTGGTAGAGAGACTAGTGCTGTCAGAAACCGGACAGTTTGAAATCCGGATTTCGGATTTCAAAATACCCGAAATATCATAAATTAAAAATCCGGATCGCCGTATGAAATCCGGATATCAAAATCTGGATATTCGGGTATTCGGCTAGTGCTGTCAGGAACCAGATAATTTGAAAGCCGAATTTCGAATATCCGAATTTCAAAATCCGGATATTCGGATATCCGACTGCTGCTGTCAAAAACCGGATAATTTGAAATCCGGATTTCGGATTTCAAAATATCATAAATCCGAAATCCGGATCGCTGCATGAAATCCGTAATCAGGATTTGGAATCCGAATATCAAAATCTGGATATTTGGATATCCGGCTAGTGCTGTCAGAAACCGGATAATTTGAAAGCCGAATTTCGGATATCCGAATTTCAAAATCCGGATATTCGGATATCCGGCTAAGTGCTGTCAAAAACCGGATAATTTGAAATCCGGATTTCGGATTTCGAAATATCCGAAATCCGAAATCCGGATCGCTGTATGCAATCCGTAATCAGGATTTGAAATCCGAATATCAAAATCTGGATATTTGGATATCCGGCTAGTGCTGTCAAAAACCGGATATTCTGAAATCTAGATTTAGGATTTCAAAATATCCGAAATATCATAAATCCGAAATCCGGACTACCGCATGAATTCCGAATTTCAAAATCCGTATATTCGGATATCCGGCTAGTGCTGTCAAAAATTGGATAATTTAAAATCCGGATTTCGGAGTTCAAATAATCCGAAATATCATAAATCCGAATATCAAAATCCGGATATTCTGCTAGTGCTGTCAAAAACCGGCTATTTTGAAATCCGGATTTCGGATTTCGAAATATCCGAAGTATCATAAATCTGAAATCCGGACTACCGCAAGAATTCCGAATTTCGAAATCCATATATCTCTTTCCATCTTTTCTTTCTTACTTTACTGCCCCAGTGGCATAGTGAATTAATCAAAAATACTATAAGTGCTAGTGAGTGCTAGTGAGTGGGAGATACCTGGTTCACCTGCGGGTTAGCAATAATAACCAGCCATCATTTCTTTTGTTCATTCTTTGTAAATATTTGTTTGCGTCTTAAACAACAACCGCAACAACCTGAGGCATGCGGTCTATCATGGCCAGATAGATCTACGTTGTTGAGATGTCGGATTATTCGGGATTCTAAGTCCGGATATCCGAAATCCGAATATCCAAAATTCGAAATCCGGATATCCTCAGTTCATTATCCGTATATCCGGAATTCAAACTATTCGAATGCTAAAATCCTGTTTTCGGATAGTAAAATATGCGGAATCCGTGAACAGCACTTCCGAAGTTCGAAATTCGGTTAGCCGCAGTTCGAACTATTCGAATGCTACAAATCTTGTTTTCCGATAGCAAAATATGCGAAATCCGTGAACAGAACTTCCGAAGTTCGAAGTCCAGTTAACCGCAGTTCTAAATTCGGATATCCGGAGTTCGAACTATTTGAAATGCTAAAAATCCGTTTTTCGGATACTAAAATATCCAGATATCCGAAAATCCGAAATCTGTGAACAGCGCTAGTAGAGACTCCTCGAGATTGTGAATGTATTGAACATCGATTTATAGCCACCCGTGCGTCAATTGGTCCCGAAGTTCCGTCAGAGTACGTGGGTGTCTATTCCGGCGTTTCACCTTCTGTTCCAAATGATCCCACCGATTTTCAATAGAATTTAAATCTGGGGATTTGGCGGGCCAGTGGAGGGGAGACAGTGTTGCTGATTGTTCGACGTGCCACTCAGACACAGTTTTAGCCCTGTGCTCAAGGCAATTGTCGTCTTGGAAGGCAGGAGTGTCAAAGTGATTCTGCTCCTGGAGATGTAGGGCAAAGGGCAACACTTCGTCATTCAAAATATGGAGGTACGCATGCTGGTTCAAAGTCATCGTCACTGCAACGAGATTGCCCATTTCGTGGTGCGAAAAACATCCCCAAAACATCGCAGAACCCCCCTCCAGCTTGAACAACACCTTCGACACAATCAGGGTTAAAGGTTTCGATGAGCCTGCGATGCACTCTTCGCCTCCCATCATTGGAATACAAACAAAAACCAGACTCATCAGACCAAATTACTCATTTCCAATCCTCCACAGTAGAGTTTTGGTGTCTCTGAGCCCGTTGATTTGTGACTTGCTGTTAAAAGACGCCTCTTCGATGGTACTCTGTGCAGATGTCCATGGCGTGCAGTTCTCGTCGCAATGTCTTTTTGTAAATTGGCTGGAGCGCACTTTCATTGACTTTTTGGAGCAATTGTTACCTGGTTTGTAACCGATTAGCAGTTACTATGCGTGAAACATGGCGGCGGTCCCTGTTGGTGAGAATCGTTTTAAGGCCACAGTTAGGTCGCCGATTTTCAGTTGACTGCGAACTACACCACTGTTTGTTGGCCCGCTGCACAGTACGCTTCGACACACCAAAAAATTAGGCGAATTCATTCACTTTGTGTCCGTGGGCACGACCAAACACGATGGATCCTTTTTGCCACTCGGTCACGTCTGTCTTACGACCCATCATCATCATCATCATCATTGTCAACCATTATCAATCCACTGCTGGACGAAGGTCTCCCCAAGTTTCCTCCACGACTGTTTGTCTTGTGCCAGTCTTCTCCATGCCACTCCCGCATACTTTCGAATTTTATCCACTCATGTGGTCTTCTTCTGGGTCTTTTCCTGTAACTTGGAATCCAATCTGAAATTTCGGCTGTCCATCGATGGTCTGTCCTTGTCCTTCTGGCAGTATGTCCAGCCATTGCGATTTCCGGGATTTAACTCTGATCATCATGTCAGTGCGACATGAAGGCAAAGGGTGCTAAGAATCCCCGGAGGACCGGACTAGGCTGCCATCTGATGCTGACCTTGGCTACGTACAACGGACGCTCCCTATCTTCTGATTCAAGGCTTCTTGAATTGGAAGAGGAACTACAAAGGATCGAGTGGGACATCGTCGGGCTAAGTGAGGTAAGGAGAAAAGGAGAAGATCTCATTGAACTGAAAAGTGGACATCTCTTCTACTATCGTGGGACAGATACTGGCAGAACTAGTGGTGTTGGATTTATAATAAACAAGAAACTGAAGGATAAAGTTGTAGAAGTTGAAAGTTCCTCTGACAGAGCTGCACGACTCGTTATCCAACTCTCGAGAAGATACCAGGCTCAGATTATTCAAACTTATGCACCCACCACAAGTCATGCTGAAGAAGAAATTGAAGAATTTTATGAGGAAATTCGTGATCTAAATAATAAAGGTAA
Organism: Macrothele yani; assembly: GCA_039090855.1. NCBI lineage: Eukaryota > Metazoa > Arthropoda > Arachnida > Araneae > Macrothelidae > Macrothele > Macrothele yani. The sequence continues at coordinate 5,537,567 of CM076999.1, read as the reverse complement.
GCAGCACTTGAAGATAATTATGGGAGATTTCAATGCAAAAATAGGGCAACGGCAACAGAATGAAACTTCAGTAGGTAAATTCGGTCACGGCAACAGAAACCAGCGTGGAAATACTCTCGTAGAGTTTGCAGAGGCAGAAGGGTTTTTCATTTTGAACTCCTTTTTCAAGAAAAAGCCACACAGGAAATGGACATGGAGACATCCAATTGGGACGACAAGTGAAATTGATTTTATTATGTGTAACAAAAAATTCGTCATAAAAGACTGCAGTGTGCTAAACAAGTTCAACACAGGCAGTGACCATACACTGTAAAAAAAATTGCAGATTTTACGGTTTTAAACCGTTTTCCAGGGTGCCAACACAAAACCGTAAAATCTACAGTTTTATGCCGTGTTGGAGCGAAGCTATAGCTTTGCTCCAACACCGTATTTAATGAAGAAAACAGCACAGAATTTGGCTGGAGCGAGTCACAGTCCAAATAATCACGAAAACACAAAAATTTGGCTGGAACGAATGTGTTGATTGTGTTGGAGCAAAGCTATAGCTTTGCTCCAATACGGCATAAAACTGTAGATTTTACGGTTTTATGTTGACACCCTGGAAAACGGTTTAAAACCGTAAAATCTACAGTAATTTTTTTACAGTGTAGATTGGTGAGATGTAAGATGCACCTCAACACTAAACTCGAACGTAGCAAGCTCATAAGACAAACAAAATGTATTGACATAACCAACCTTAAAAAACACCATAATACCTTCAAATTGGAACTGAAGAACAGATTCTCTGCTTTAGAAGGCCTAACATCGGAAGAAGTGGATATTTCTGAAGTTAACAGAAAAGTAACCAAAGCTCTTATGGAAACAGCAACAAAATTAGCTTCTTATCTCTCCTGGTGTAACCAGGAGAGATAAGAAGAGGAACATGTGGATCCGAAAAATGACAAGAGTGGAAGACATCACGAACAGAGTAAAATCCCTGAAATGGCAATGGGCTGGACATACTGCCAGAAGAACAGACCATCGATGGACAGCCGAAATTTTAGATTGGATTCCAAGGGACAGGAAAAGACCCAGAAGAAGACCACATGGAAGATGGGTGGATGAAATTCGAAAGTATGCGGGAGTGACATGGAGGAGACTGACACAAGACAGACCGTTGTGGAGGAAACTTGGGGAGACCTTCGTCCAGCAGTAAATTGATAATGGTTGACAATGATGATGATGATATATATAAATTGAGTTTAGAATTCATAGTTCAAAGCTGATTTTTCCGGGTTAGTTACGGGTCCGGGTCCGAAATTTTTTATTCGTTTCCAACTTTGATGCACCCCCCCCCCTTAAATTAATTTCTGGGTACATCACTGTACGTCACACTTTTAAAATTCAGAGGGAGGTGAGCATGGCTAACTTTGTAAAGATCTGAGTTCAAATCAAGAAACAAAATGATAGGAAAGCGAAAGACAAATTAATTGAGGAATTACGGACTACAACAGACTTCCGGTGTTTCGAAATGCAACGCGCGTGCTTTTACAATCCGTTCAGCCGAAGAAAAACCCAAAATATTTCTCCTGGGAGGGGCTTTGTCGAAGTGAATGCCGTCTAACCTACTACCTTCATGTTACAATCTAGTATACGTTCCTGAATGAATTTTCTGCTTCTAAAATGGGCGCACAGAAGTTTTGTTCAAAAGTAAAGGAAGAAAAGAAAAAGCCTTTCAGAGCGCAGGAAGATCTGATGGATCGGAGAAATAAATAACAGAAAACAATATGGACGTATGTTCTCTCCTTTTTCGTCACGTGGACCATGCGGGTTTCTACTTTCTATTTCTATAGCTTTCCTATCACCGTGATGAGAGGAAGAACGAAGAAAAAAATGTGAAAGAAAAAATCCCGAGAAAAGAAAGAAAGAAAAGTGAAAAGAGAGAAAGGACTGGATGTCACCTTTGCTGTCACTCAAGCATTTCACGTGCCTTAACCTTGACCTCCCCGGGACGTTCCCTACCTGAGTTGGACCAATCGGATCAATAAGTTCATTCTATCCTCGCGCTCACTGCTTTTGTGACAGATACCGCCGGTATCAATGCCAAATGGAGTCTTACTTCTTGCGAATCCTTCTGCTCACGAGTATTCTCCTTTTTCTTCGGAGAAATCCACCCTCGCTCCTCACTCTGTGGAACAAACCCACATCTCTTCACACCTGTCGCTTCCAATGAATGGAACGGTGTAGCGGTTTCCTCTACATTCGATAACTGCAGAGAGAAATCGACCACCCGCAGAAATTGCCGCTCGGGAAGGATTGCCGTCAAAAGAAAGGCTCCTTTTATCTCGAAATTTTAACAACTTTCTTGAAGACATTCGGCCTACCATAACTCGTGACCAGATGGTCTTCACAGGGGCACGAGCTGCGTTCAAATCAATGCCGCCCTCAAGGGGGTAAAAAGACACACGTTTCTAATTCTACGGAAAGGGATGGGGTAACCTCAATCTGTGCTCCACAATGAAACGAGAATTTAAGCTACCCCGCTAGCCGAAGAATAAAACAAAATTTAAGCCCCCCCCCCCCCCCTTGTGGCCGAGGAGTCAGAGAAGCGAGCATCTGGCCAATCGTCCGAGTTCGAGCCCGCTTGAGGCGTGGGTCGTATGTTTGGCTGATGGCTCTATCACTTTCTTAGAACCAATAACCCTAAATTAGGGACGGGCAACTGCTTGACCCTAAGGCGTTGTTCATGATGATCGGTTAACCCTGAAACTAAGAACAATCGTTCGAAGTGGGCCCGGGTTCGATTCCCGTTGAGGTGTGGATGTTGTGCTTGTCTGATAAATCTGGTTCTTTCCCCAAAGTATTGTTCATGGTGGTTGTTAAACTCTAGAAGTGAGAAGAACAATGGTTAGAAATGGGCCCTGGTTCGAGTCCCGTTGAGGTGTGGATGTCGTGCTTGTCTGATAGATCTGGTTCTTTCCCCAAAGTATTGTTCATGGTGGTTGTTAAACTCTAGAAGTGAGAAAAACAATCCTTCAAAGTGGGCCCGGGTTCGAGTCCCGTTGAAGTGTGGATGTTGTGCTTGTCTGTTAGACCTGGTTCTTTCCCCAAAGTATTGTTCATGGTGGTTGTTAAACTCTAAAAGTGAGAAGAACAACCCTTCAAAGTGGGCCCGGGTTCGAGTCCCGTTGAGGTGTGGATGTTATGCTTGTCTGTTAGACCTGGTTCTTTCCCCAAAGTATTGTTCATGGTGGTTGTTAAACTCTAAACGTGAGAAGAACAATCGTTAGAAATGGGCCCGGATTCGAGTGCAGGTTGAGGTGTAGGTGTTTTTTACGCTTTCCAACCGTAGGTTGAAGAAGCGTATATGCTCCAGCTTTGTCTGTCCGTCTGTCGGCACGATAACTCGCGTAAAAATGGTTCGATTTCGATGAAATTTAAGTATGTGGTAGGGGACCACCTGCGGACGAACCCTATTGAAAATGGACGAAATGGAGTCAAAGGTAACGGCATAGGAGCGCGATCCATTCCATAGCCCTTATGCGTCATAACTTGCGCAAATATGGTTCGATGTCGATGAAATTTTAGCATATTGTAGGAGACCACCTGGGAATGACTCCTGTTGAAAATGGGTGAAGTGGGGTCAAAGGTCACGGCATAGGAGCGGGATCCATTCCATTGCCCTTATGCGTCCTAACTTGCATAAATATGGTTCGATGTCGATGAAATTTTAGTATATGGTAGGGGACCACCTGGGGACAAACCCTATCGAAAATGAGCGAATGGGGTCAAAGGTCAGGACATAGGAGTGGAATCACTTCCATTGCCATTATGCGTCATAACTTAGGTAAAAATTCTTCGATCTGGATGAAATGTTAGTATGTTGTAAGGGCCTGCCTATTAAATGGGCGAAATGGGGTCAAAGGTTAGGATACAGGAGCGGATTCTATTCCATAGCCCTTATGCATCATAACTTACGTAAAAATGCTTCCATTCCGACAAAACTTTATCATGTTATTTCGGAGATATACTGAACTGGTTCTGTAGAATATCATCGAAATGGGATCAAAGTTCAGGGCACAAGACCGAGATTTATTCCACAGCCATTATCCTCATAACTTGAGTGATACCTTAGTAATGATTTCTGGTATGTTGGAAAGCGTATCATAATCAATACATTGCATGATTTTAATAACTTGTTTTTGTTTTTTTATTTGTCTCGTGCCTTTGGCATTATCCCTTTCTTTAAACCAGCGGCCCTAAATTAGGGAGGGGACTGCTGAACCTTAAAGAGTTCTACGTGATGGTCTTTAAACCTTGAAACAAAAAAAAAATGTTCAAAATGGGCCCGGGTTCGAATCCCTGTTGAGGTGTGGGTGGTGCGCTTTCTGGTGGCTTTGATTCTGTCCCTTTCTTGGAACCAATAACCCTAAATTACGGATGGGCGACTGCTTATAGCCCAAAGAAGTTGTTCATGATGGTCATTATACTCCAAAAGGAAAAAGTATCGTCCCAGATGGACTGCGAGTTTGGGTCCTATGTTATGAAAATTTATTACGGGAATTTTTGGAAAAAAACATTGAGGTGAACGTCAAGTAATTTTGCTTCCTATACTTCCAATGGAAAAACTTTTGTACACATTTCCTTCACAATTAATGTGTTCCCAAGGATGAAAATTTGAACATCGATTAAAATAACTTCATATTATAACTTGTAATACTTAATATTTTCTAAAACATAACATAATTATATTAAAAATCAATAACTTTTCCTTTGGCGGTGTTGAAACCAGAAAAAAGATGGCGCGACCTGCACTTTGATGACGTCAGTAGACAAACAAATGTTGGATTGCATTATTATGGTTATGTTTTAGAAAATATTAAGTATTCCAAGTTATAAGATGAAGCTGTTTTAATCGATGTTCAAATTTTCATCCTTGGGAACGCATTAATTGTGATGAAAATGTGTACAGAAGTTTTTCCATTGGAAGTATAGGAAGCAAAATTACTTGACGTTCACCTTAAATCTTTATTCGTAACATTTATTTTGCTTCGTGGTTTTTCTTTGTCTTAGGGCCTGGGAAAATTTTATTTATTACCCTAATCAGGAAGTAACGTATTTTAAAACGGCGGCGCCTTGCAATCGTAGTTTAGGGTTTCGTCTCTAAAGACATCACAATAGTAAGAGCCATTAATCTTATATATAAAACACAAAACGTCTGTTTGTCTGAAGCAGCAAAAACTCTCGAACGCCGAACAATGGCATCGTGAAATTTGCATAGGGTATTAATACTGGAATTTCTAGGTCAACGCAACTACACTGCTGGCCACCCAAAATGCAACATCAAGAAGGAAGCATCCGATTGGCCTGAAATTCGCAGCATGCGTCGCCCGCAAGAGATTAGCATTGCAGGGCATATGCAAATCATGTGTACCCGGCACGCTACCGAGGAGCACTATAAGAAGGGTGCACAGAAGGCGGGGTGTAAGTAGTGGAAGTGTGTTGTGCTGCCGGACCTGTGCGTGAGAAGCTTCCTGATGCCTCGTCGCAGAATACGGCAGTCATTCCAGCACGTTTCGGAGTTCGACAGAGGACGAATAGTGGCTTATCGCGACAGCGATTTCTCGTACTGAGATATCGGCGCCCGTGTGAGACGACATCAAGCCACAATGAGACGAGTATGGATTCCGTGGGTGCATGAGGGACGGACGGACCGACGCGAGCGATTGCCGCAGCCGCGGCACATCACCGAACGAGGGGATCGGCATGTTGTGCGGCGGGCATTGACGGCTCGCACCGCCACATCACGAACGTTAGCGCAGGAATTAGGGTGTGTTGCGCAACAACCTGTGGCAGCACGTACCGTTCGACGTCGTCTGCAGGAGTGGGGACTTGTCGTACGGCGCCCATTGCTCCGATTACCATTGACGTTACACCACCGGCGACTGCGGCGGCAGTGGGCCGTTGAACGCCGCACCTGTACTACGGAATGGCACGACATTGTCTTCTACGACGAATCCTGCATCTGCCTGCAACACCACGATGGTCGGATTCGCGTGCGGCGGCACCGCGGCGTGAGACTGTATGACGCCTGCATTATGCATCGCCATACCGGTCCCTCGCCTGGCGTTATGGGTTGGGGTGCAATTGGATATGACACCCGCACCACTTTGGTACGCATCGCCGGTACACTCAACAGCCACCGCTACATATCCGACGTTTTGGAGCCTGTAGTCCTCCCTTACCTGCAGGACCTACCAGCGGCCACGTTTCAACAGCACAATGCGCGCCCGCACGTGGCACGCATCGTTCAACAATTCTTCACGACCCACCAGATGTCACTGCTGCCGTGGCCCGCCTGTTGTCCCGATATGTCTCCCATCGAACACACCTGGTCGCTGATCGGCAACCGAGTGTCCCGGCAAACACCACCCGCGGCTACACCTGATGAACTGTGGCAACGTGTGGAAGTAGCGTGGACCGACATACCCCAAGCCAACATCCAAAGCCTCTTTCGTTCAATGCCGCGGCGTGTGGTGGCCGTTATTGACAGCCATGGGGGCCACACGAACTATTGATGTCTGCGTGTTCCACAAGTCGCACGGGCCTGTAAGCTCAATCGTTTCATCTTTGTACCTGTTGTTATGTGTCCAGTAAACCTGGCTTTGCTATCTCGTGTCCTTCTTGGTGTTGCATTTTGGGTGGCCAGCAGTGTATTTTAAGATCTCTAAGTTGTTCCGTTTGCGAGTTATGAATTAATTAATAAGTTAATCAATAAAGTCAACGTCGTTTGCTACGTCATCGTTACCTGTTCCAAATCTGAAAGCACGTGACTGCATTCATCGCCGCGGCATATCCACAGGTGTTTCTATTCTTTGAGAACTGTGCATAAAAAATGTAAAAACGAACTTTGCGAAATATTAACGAAACGAGCTGAAATTTTTATCAACACCTTGAATTGGTAATAAGACGAGTCCCTCAAAATTTCACCGGAATCCGGTCAAAACTTTTTAAAATAGGCATGGAATTTTTAATTCATCGGTAAACAGAAATGTATACGCAGAAACGGTTAAGAAAATTTTGACGACTAATTTAAAAAGTTATTTACCGGTTCGGGCGAAATTTGTAGGTCATGTTCCTATTAACGATTTATGGTGTTGATTAAAATTTCAGCCAGTTTCATAAAATATTCGCAAAGATACGTTTTTAACTTTTTTATCCCAGAGATTTGCCCCTCAAAGACGTCTGAAACCGAAAGCACGTGATGCATCTGAACGTCGATCAGAAATTGTTAACGAATTTTGTTCAGTCAGTGTTCTAATGCTGTGTCTCCTGGACGCGTGTTAAATAATTCGTAACGCCTTTGGTCCGTTTGATTCTACAGACAGCTGTATGTTGGAATGTCAAGAGCAAAGGATCCAACATAATATATGTTGTCGCCGATAAAGGAGAAACCAAAAATGTTGTGTACGGCTAAGTGCTGAAATAATCACACTATGAATAAATAATTTGTAATGACCGAATTTGTGAAATCAGCTTTTTTCTTACTTGCAAGCATCAACTTTTTCCTGATTTTTTCAGTGACATATAAGGGAATATGAAATTAATAAGCCTAAATCCCGGGCAAAGTCGGGTAGTAAAGCTAGTCTTACATAAAGCTGTCTCAGCACGATTTAGGAGACTTCCATCTACTGTAATGCACGCAAGCCTGTTTTTTAAAGTTGTTTTTATCTGTACATACTGATTCTAGGCGTAAATCGATATCTTGTACTTCTGAGGCTTGCGTGTATTAGATGGAAGTGTTCTAAATCGTGCTGCCGCCCCGGTGGCGCAGTGGTCTAAGGCGTTGGCCTCTGATCATTCGTCCGTAAGGGGTCCGGGTTCGAATCCCGGTCAGGCATGGATGTTGTGTTTGTCTTACGGCACTGGCTCTCTCCCTTCCCTGGAACCAGTGACCCTAAATTAGGGACGGGCGACTGCTTATAGCCCATTGAGTTGCTCACGGCGGTCGTTAAACCTCCAATCAAAAAAAAAAAAAAAAATCGTGCTGAGGCAGCTTTATGCAAGATTAACTCTATGGTCGCACGAGATATATTGCAAAGAGAACCATTTGCAGACATCGCTGTTGTGCCTCATTTAGTAGGGTTAAGTGCAATTAGCACCCTTTTGCTGTCTTTGATTAGCAGTCTCCGAAAGGGACTTGGGCGGCGAGTTAACATCAACTTTGAAGCTTTGTCAAGGCGACGCCGGCTTTTTATCCGAGGCGATTCTGCGGTGTATTGAAAAATGCTTTCGTCATGCAAAAATATTGCCGTCTCTTTCTTAAACCAAAGAAGATTTCCACAGACGAAGGATACCATAAAATGAAATTTCTTTGCGTTTGTTTTTAGTGCGATTATCCGCAGCAAGATACAGTCAAACACCTGTCGCCTGCTTCTCTGGTGATTCATTCTCTCACACCCCGCGTGTCACATTGTAAGACTGAGAGTTACTTTTCACATCGCATTCTACTCTTATACCATATCGTGAAACGATACTTCCTTTGCGTTTGTTTTCAGGGCGATTCTCCGGAGCAAGATACAGTCAAACACCTGTCGCCTGCTTCTCTGGTGATTCACTCTCTCACACCCCGCGTGTCACATTGTAAGACTGAGAGTTACTTTTCACATCGCATTCTACTCTTATACCATATCGTGAAACGATAATTCCTTTGCGTTTGTTTTCAGGGCGATTCTCCGGAGCAAGATACAGTCAAACACCTGTCGCCTGCTTCTCTGGTGATTCACTCTCTCACACCCCGCGTGTCACATTGTAAGACTGAGAGTCACTTTTCACATCGCATCTTTTGCATTCAGAGGTTTTCGTTTGACTTGCTAACATCCCGTTCCATTGCACACTGTAAAACTTTTTCTGAGAATCACGGCCAACTTTCCGTCATTTCTTTCGTGAATTAACGAAGCCTATTTCTGATACAACCTTTTGCGTGAAATGACAGAAAGAAACCTGAATTTCACGGAATTTTCGAACTACGTAGTATTTTTTAACATTTTAGAAGTAGCACCGTGAGCCGTTCAGAACTGGGTGGGCTATTAGGGGGGCAAAGTGTCATGGGAGGAGAGGCACAAGTTCTGAAGCCTTTGACATAAATTTTAGCAAAAAATTACGTTCATGCGAATTTTACCCTACGCCGATAATGTTATCGCTAGTAAAAAAAGTTTTCAAGTGAATACTGTACGTAATTTTATTCAATGTATGTAATATGGAAACCATAGATACGACTCTGTATGGCATTTCTTTGCAATTTTAACTTACTTAAACCATTTTTTTTTAGTTTTTTTTTTATTGGAGGTTTAGCGACTACTGTGAGCAACTCAACGGGCTATAAGCAGTCGCCCGTCCCTAATTTAGGGTCACTGGTTCCAGGGAAGGGAGAGAGACAGTGCGGTAAGACAACACAATATCCATGCCTCACTGGGATTTGAATCCGGACCCCTTTCGGACAACTGATCAGAGGCCATCGCTTACAAAACTACGCCACCGGGGCGGCATTTCTGCTTTCATAAGGCTGTTTATGAATTTTTGTTTGTAACCTGGCAAGGAATCTCTCTCTCTCTCCCTCTCTGTCTCTCTCAATGTCTCTCTCCCTCTGTGTTTCTCTCTATCCCCCCTCTGCCTCTCTCTCTTCCTCTGTATGTGTGTGTGTCTTTCTCTCTATCTCTCACCTTTTTAAACTATAATAAAAAAAATGGTGTGTTTCTACTACTCTGTTGGAAATTCGTTCAGAGGACCCCCCCCCCCCATCCCCACACCCGTGTTCCCGTATGTACAAACACTAAATTTAGCGAAGAATTCATTTTATATAAAAAGATTTCAATGAATTTGAGAAAGTTACATACAAATCCAAGTCTCTTGGAATCTTAGGTGGTTGCACCAAGGCCGTCTATAGAAAATACGTGGCCATGATATTAGGGCGCTTTTAATGACGTCACGCAGAAACCAAGGCTTCCGATTGGTTATCAACACTGTCGTGTATGACGCCAAACACGACGGGGTCTTGCCATTAGAGAGTAATGAGTTTCCTCTTTTAATGACGTCACACGGAAACCAAGGCTTCCGGTTGGTGTTCAGCGCTGTCGTGTATAATGTCAAACACAAGTCATGACATTAGAGAGATAATGTCACGGGTGGCCTAGTGGTCAGCGTCCGTGACTGCCATGGAGATAACCTCAGGTTCGATCCTGGGCAGGAACGAACGTTCGAACCACTAAATACTCGCCGTGCGTCAGATGGGCACGTTAAGCCGTCGGACCCCGGGTACTGGCCCCCGGTAATAAATAAGGGCGTCTTCCTCCCCCTTTCAACCTTGCTTCCGCGTCGTTTTCCTATAAATCTCCTATTTCTAAGGGTAGTTTGGGCCGCGGGTGATCTAGTGGGCAACGTTCGTGACCACCACGGAAAAGACCTCAGGTTCGATCCCAGACAGGTACGAACGCTCGATCCACTAAATACCCGTCGTGCGTCGGATGGGCACGTTAAGCCGTCGGACCCCGGGTACTGCCCCCCTGGTAATAAATAAGGTCGTCATCCTCCCTCTTTCTACTTCGCTTCCGTGTCACTTTCCTATCGGGCACTCTAGCCCAAATCTCCTAGCTTCCCATTTCTAAGGGTTGTTTAAGACCTGGGGTTAGACACTCCCTTCCTAAAATCCTCTACCATCAATCAATTTAAGGGTAGTTTAAGACGTGGGGTCAGACACTCCCTTCCTAAAATACTCAACATATGATGTGATCTGATCTGACATTAGAGAGATGAATTCCCTCTTCAATGACATTAGGTGAAAATCTTTGTTACTTTAAGAAAGAGACGACAATATTTTTGCATGGCAAACCATTATTCACTCCGCGGGCACCAGTATCGACTACAGAATTCTATATTTTTCTCTTTGAAAAAATAAAACGGTAATAAAGCCGGGTCAAAATCGGGTGAGGAACACCTTGACCCGACACATTGGACCCGCAAGAAAGTCTCGACCCGCTGATGCGTGACCCGTTTCCATCTCTGATTTCAACAGTCCTTGTCTATCCATGGAGTTAAGAGAATCTTTTTCATGAGGGAATTTATGAGGTGTTCCCCTAGGGGTACGGGTGTTTCTGTAGTGGACCACAAGACTAAAATTCCCGGCGTATTTTTATCGACCCCAACCCGCTTCTATACTCGGGGTAAAGCTAACCTGATTACACACTTAATGTTGTGTAACCGATTCACCGACAAGATATCTCCTGTGTATCAGTATTTACACTGAAGAGCAATTGGATTAGAGATACCTGTCTAGTAACGTGTAGCACCACCTTTCGCCCTGATGACGGCGGCGATTCGTCTCAGCATGGACTCGACAAGACACCGGAAGCGTTAGGAAGCCATACGGATCCACGACCCCTGACAAGCTCCCACAGTTCGCTCGATGGGATTGAGGTCAGGTGACCTAGCTGACCAATAACCGAGGTCACGTCGGTGGAGTGTTCATCCAACCATTCGGATACAATTCGGGAGCTGCATTGTCTTGTTGCAGGATGAGGTCCCCAGTGGGATGTTGAAGACGCACAAACGAGAGCAAATAGTCGTCCGGGATATCCCGGTAACGTTGACCTGTGAGAGACGATGTCACACGTACCAGGGATCCCATTTCAGTCCACGTAAACACGAGAATGCCACCCCCACCATCTTGAAGAGTACCCTGCTGGCAAGAAGGATCCATCGATTCATGTGGTTTGCGCCGTACTCGTATCCTGCCATCCGCATGCACCAACGTGAATCTCGACTCATCATTCCAAGCAATATTTTTCCGCATATCTAGGGTCTAGTGTCGATGTTTCCGCGCCCATGCTAATCTTTGCACCCTGTGATGTGCGGTCAGCAGCGGTACCCTCGTGAGACGATGGCTTCTGTACCCCATAGCGAGGAGATGGTTCTGGATGGTGTGGCTGCTTACACGTTTTTGTGCACCAGCGTTAAATTGCCGAGGGATTTCTTGCACTGTGGCCCATCTATCCGCTGTTACAATGCGAGCTAGTCGACGATGACCCTATTCATCCACACGCTGTTGTCCATGGCAGTTGGCCCATGCAGGTATGGTTTTACCGGGTTCGATGTACTCACGGTGCACCCGTGACACAGTGGCTCGTCAAAATCCCAGTGCCTGCACGACTTCCGAGATGGAGTGACCCATTCGTCGGGCCGCGACAATTTGCCCACGATCGAATGCGCTTAGATCCTTCGTCTTACCCATACTGCGCCCGACTCTTACTGATTCCCGTCGCATCTCTCCTTATATTGTCGGATCGCTGCATACGTCATGTCGTTTCGGTTTACAGGGCCGCCACAGCGCCACATTTGCATAGCGCCAGCTGTCTCAAATTCAATTACTCTTCAGTGTATGCGCGTAATAATTTTAGAAGCAGAAAAATCCTTCTCCCTCAGGGTGACTTAAGACAAGACAAAGGGAAAGTTCTTGCGGTTCATCACGATGACACCCCTCAAACCTTCTCAACCTTACTGACCACCAGATAAGCGATTTCTGAATGTGTATTTTAAAACAATAACCACGAAGAAAGGAGTAAACTTAAAAAAACAACAACAACATAGCACCGTGAATTGTTGGCCGCTGTGGTGTAAGCTTAACGCGCTCAGCTAGATATCGAGAGATTCGGGATTCGATTCCCCGACGATGGCCGAATAACAGTTTTTTGGTTGCTGTGCGTTGCTTAACGTGGAAATAGCGTTGAATTTATTTATTCAACTGACGCCACGTATTTAGATGATTTTCGCCTTGGATCTCGCCCTTTGAATTATTGCTATAATTATATATAGCCAGTGCCATCCATTAATGCCCACCAGATGGAGACGTCTCGGTAGCTGAGCCCATCTTACGGACTTATGATGTCATATGCTGACTAAAAAAGAAAAACACACATAGCACCGTGAATTGTTGGCCTCTGTGATGTAAGGGCAACGCGCTCGGCTGGATATCGAGAGATTCGGGGTTCGATTCCCCGACGGCGGCCGAATAACAATTTTTCAGTTGCTGTGCGTTGCGTAACGTGGAAAGAGCGATGGATTTATTTATTCAGGAATAAACTAAATCGGCAAACCATTCTCTCCTCACTTACCCTCGCATTAAATATATTCCGTGTATATCGATGATCCGTTATATTATGACCACACTCAGCCTACAGAAGTGAGCACGCCTGGAGACCGAATGGTGGCGCAGGTGAAGTTCACAGAGCTGTATATATACAAACCGCGGACCAGTTTTCGGATCATAGAGTGTTCGGAGTCATGAGCTGCCGATTTATCGGAGTTTGGCAGAGGACAAATTGTGATGTCACAGAGCCTCGGAACTACGATCTCGAAAACGGCGCGGCTTGTGGGTTGTTCACGTGCTGCTTTAGGGAGTACGTATCAAAAGTGGTGCACAGATGGCGAAACGACGAACTGTCGTCCAGCCGCGTGTCGTCCGCAGCTCAGTGATGCCAGAGGAAAGCGGAGACTGTCGCTCACAGCGAGCGCAGCGCCACAGTGCGACAATTCCCCAGCAGCTACAACAGCAGTGATCAGTGCAATGTATCACAGCACACAGTTCATCGCAGCCTTTTACGCATGGTCCTGAGTAGCATGGTCCTCAGTCCTCATGCTCACAACACGTCATCGCCAACAATATATGAAATGGGCCCAGGACAATCGAGATTGGACCGTGGATGATTGGAAAAAGGTCTGACGAATCAAGATTCCTGGTGCATCACGTAGACGGCCGAGCGCGGATACGCAGATTAACAACGGAGGCTATATGGCATGCTGAGGGCGATGTTTTCTTGGGACACTTTAGGCCCAATTCTCCCAATAGCACAATCTCTGACAGGTATTTGTAACACCGTTACGGATCAAGTTCACCCATTCATGGCAACTGTGTTCCCTTCTGGTGATGGCCATTACCAAGAGGATAATGCGCCATGCCACACTGCCAGAATCCTGAAGGAGAAGTTCGAGGAACATACTGGCGACTTTCTGTCAATGCTTTGGCCTCCAAATTCACCTGATATGAACCCAATCGAACATTTGTGGTTCGATTTGGAAAATCGGGTTCGCGCTAAATCACCACCACCCCAAAATGTACGGGAACTGGAGGACCTGCTGTTGACTTTATGGTACCAGATATCCCAGGATACCTATCGCCACCTCAACGAATCGATGCCTCGCCGAGTGGCCTCTGTTTGGAGGTCTAAAGGGGGTCCTAATGCTTATTAGGTAGGTGGTCATAAAGTCTAGGCTCATAGGTGTAGGCTGCTTAGCTGGGGTTCTTAACCTTTTTTGGCCACCACCTAAAATCAACAAGACGATCAACTACGCGACCCATGGGTCTATTTTGAAATTTAAAATGCTAATGTACTAATAAAAATAAGTGTAGTAATTATTCATTATTACACAGAGTGTAACAACATTTTTGGTTTTTGAAATTGCAGTGAAACCAGTGGGGCAACCAAGTAGGAGGGGGAAGGAGGTTAGGGTTGTCTACACTATATTGACAAAAGTCACCGGACACCTGAAAGAAAAACACAACATAGCATTTATTGACATACATTAGTACGTGTCGGTCCACCTTTGGCCTTAATGCATGCACTGACCCTTCGAGACATGCTTTCGACAAGGTTTTGGAACACACCGATAGGTATGCGCTTCCATTCAGTACATTATGCTGCCTCTAACTGTTGCTTAGTAGTAGGCCTTGGTTTCGAACTTCTTATGCGGCGCCCTAATTCATCCCATAGCTGCTCTATGGGATTACGTTCAAGGCTCTGTGCTGGCCGCCAGTCCAAACACGATACGGAATTATCGTCAAACCACGCCAAAACAGTTTTTGCTTTATGGCTCGATGCATTATCCTGCTGGTACCAACAAAGCTCGGTTCCATAGTATTGCCACAGAGTTGGTAAGACATAATTGTCCAGATTATCGAGGTAGACGTGCCGGTTAACAGGTTTTTCCACCATAACCAATAGGCCGGGACCATACCACGAAAAACACCCCCACACGAGCACACTGCCAGCTCCAAACTTGACCGTAGGAACAGTACACTGTGGTAAATAGCGTTCCCCCGGCTGCCACCATACCCACACGCGGCCATTAGACTGATGGATCGTGTATCTGGATTCATCAATCTATAGGACCCGTTTCCATTGATCTATGGTCCACGATAAATGTTCTTTACACTATGCTAAACGACGAGTAGCATTCCGAGTGGAGATGAAAGGCTTATGAGCAGCCGCTCTACCACGGTAACCCATGGAATGAAGTTCTCTGCGAATGGTACGTGTACATACCAATGTTCCAGCATTTTTACTCCCCTGTACACTGAGGTCTTCTCCGTCGATTAGCTGTAACGACTCTCCTGAGGCTTCGACGTCCTCTATCACTGACTTTCTTTGGTCTGCCGGTACATTTTGCTGCTTCAAGCACGCCTTGTGTCTTCCACTTATTCAGTTCATTCAAAACAGTTGGCTTGAATATGTTTTAAACGCCTCTCAGTTTCTCTTATGGACAACCCACTAATACAACACCCAACAATCTTTCCTTTCTCAAAGTCAGTTCTGGAGCAATCTTGTTGGGAAGGACAGCACAATAGCAATTGCTTCTGTTAAGTGATCATTGGCTAACTATGCCTTTTTTAGATTGTCTTGTTATCTGGTATATCATGTGACATTGACATTACCTTTCCCATGATGCATCTACTCCACGTACTTAAGACCAGCATGTAGCCACATGGTGAAATTACATCTGATGAAGGTGTCAATGTGACACCGAAAGTGCTCATGTGTTTTTAAACTGTATATAGATTTCATTTTTAGATGAATAAATATCATCGTGCAACAAGACGGATTTCTTTTAATACTACTAAAGTCAGTTCTGCGACATTTTCACTCAACCTCAGAGCGCGATATGATCGCGGTACAGTATTTGTCATTTTCTTGTAGGACTTCCATCCACAGTGAGTAGAGTTTAGGTCCCAGCCACCTACAGCGAGATCGCCTTTTAGGCAGGACACAAAAACGGAAGGAATGAGAGCAAGTCTAGCGACTTTGACAGAACAGTTTGTAGTGAGATTAGAGTACAGTAGATGGCGCCACCGTACAAGTACGATGTTGCACATAGAGGGGTGAGAGAATTTTAGGGAGGGGGGCATAGGAAAGGATGCCCATTTAACCAGTGGGTCCAGCCTGGGGGCCATCACTTAACGTTCTCGTCCGATATTCAGCGATTGTTAGTAAATCACACCATCTCTGAAAGAACAGCCCAGGTTCGAACCTGAGGACCTTGCATCGATAGCCTGAACTGCTAACCACTAAGCCATCTGCGGCTCGATATGATCGCGGTCAGCTGCAGGCTTTCTTTTATACCGTTCGCAGCTGTACCGCGCATCTTAACAAGGGAACGGATCCGTTCATTTGCTTTCGAAGGGGTATCCGGTGACTTTTGTCAATATAGTGTATGTGTTGGGAAGGCATGAATAATAATTGTGAGACAAAAATTATGAATAATTGGAAATTCAAACCTTTCATACAACAGATTACAATTTCTCCAGTTTTTTAAATAACCGAATGCAATTTTTATAGTAATCAAGGCAGGTCAAAATAGACTCCCATTTGAAATTTTGTCAAAATCCGATGAACACTTTAGAAGTTTTCTTTTTATTATTATTATTGGATGTTCGCTGAAAGCCTCCGTAGTCCATAATTTCTTCTTGTCTGCCGTCTCCGATCCGTGTCGCATTTGTTGATTGTTTGTCATAGAATTCTGGGGGCAGGCAAGTGTTTCCAATTGGGAGTTTTCCCGTTAAATTTCGGGGGAAATTTTAAGTTTAGAGGGAAATTTTGCAAATGCTGTGACGTCCTAAGAATTCCCACGATCTCAGTGACCGGAAGAAGCACCGCTAAGGGTCCGCGTGATGTCATCTTCAGAAATTCTGGGGCCTTTTCACATATTGAACACAAAGAAGGTTTAAAATTTAAAAATAATTCGCATTTTAATTTTTTTTTTTTTTTTGCTGAGAAGCTACGGTGACCCATCTTGGAATACCCGGATATCCAAGTTTGGATTGCGACCCATAAGAACCCCTGCTGTATTGCCTCTCTGAAGCAAAACATAAGTGACAATGACGTAGCCAAAATGCGAATATATGTATTTTTTAGAAACGCGACCGAAACTTAGATCTTTACTTTCATAATGTACGTACGTACAACATTTAGAACATCTATACCGACGAGGCATTACATTATGACCACCCCGAGCTTAGAGAAATCAGCCCGCCTGGAGACCGAGCGGTGGCGCTGATGAAATTTACAGAGCAGTATATATATACAACCTAAAGACCGGCTTTCGGTTAGTAGAGTGCTCGGAGTCAGAACGGGAAAAGCTGCCGATCTATCGGAGTTTGATAAACAACAAATTGTGTTGTCACGGCACCTCGGAACTACCATCTTGGAAACGGCGCGGCTTGTGGGTTGTTCAAGCGCCGCTGTAGTGAGTACTTATCAAAGGTGGTGCACCAAACGACTAACCGTTGTCCATCCATGTATCATCCGCAGCTCATTGATGCCAAGGAGGAGGGCAGACTGTCGGGCATTGTTCACAGCGACCGCAGGGCCAGAGTGCGACAAATCACCTGCAGCTACAATAGTGGTGATGTGAAAAATGTGTCACAGCACACAGTTCATCGCACCCATCTGCGCATGGGCCTGCGTGGTCGAAGATCCAGGCGGGTTCCTACGCCAACAACGCATGAAATTGGCCTAGGATCATCAAGATTTGATCGTGGAGGATTGGAAGAAAGTAACTTGGTTTGACGAATCAAGATTCCTGGTGCATCACGTAGACAGCCGAGCGAGGATACGCCGATTACCAACGGAGACTATGACATCTGGAGGCACTGTTGGGCTGAAACAGGCCGGATGCGGCGGTGTTATGCTTTGAGCGATATTTTCTTGGGACACTTTAGGCCCCATTCTCCCAATAGCACAATCTTTGACAGCTGTCATGTATCTAAACATCGTTGCGGACCAAGTCACCCCATTCATGGCAACTGTGTTCCCTGCTTGCTGGTGATGGCCATTAACAACAGGATAATGCGCCACTGGCTGTCAGGTATCTAACATCGTTGCTTACCAAGTTCACCCATTCATGGCAACTGTGTTCCTGCTTGCTGGTGATGGCCATTAACAACAGGATGATGCGCCACTGGCTGTCAGGTATCTGAACATCGTTGCTTACCAAGTTCCCCCATTCATGGCAACTGCGTTCCCTGCTTGCTGGTGATGGCCATTAACAACAGGAAAATGCTCCACTGGCTGTCAGGTGTCTGAACATCGTTGCTTACTAAGTTCCCCCATTCATGGCAACTGTGTTCCCTGCTTGCTGGTGATGGCCATTAACAACAGGAAAATGCGCCACTGGCTGTCAGGTATCTGAACATCGTTGCCCAAGTTCACCCATTGATGGCAACTGTGTTCCCCGCTGGTGATGGCCATTACCAATAAGATAATGCGCCATACCACACTGCCAGAATTTTCAAGGAGTGGTTCGAGGAACATGCTGGGGACTTTCTGTTAATGCCCTGGCCTCCAAATTCACCTGACATGAATTAACCCATTCGAACACTTGTGGTTCGACTTGGAAAAGGGGGTTCGCGCTAAATCACACCACCCCGAAATGTAAGGGAGTTGGCGGACCTACTGTTGACATTTTGGTACCAGATACCCCAGGATACCTATCGCCACCTCATCGAATCGATAAATCGCCGAGTGGCAGCTGTTTTGAGGGCTAAAGGTGGTCCTACAGCTTATTGGGTAGGTGGTCATAATGTAAAGGCTCATTGGTGAATATATCCATGCCCGATTTAGGTCTCAGTTCAAACACGACAATGGGCTTTTCAACTGGAACTGTATTATTCAGTGGAAGTACACACTCCGTGACTTTTAACTCCATAGTTAGGTTAGCCTTACCTTCGAGTCAGGAAAGGTGAGGCGGGGGAGGGGAGGACCAAAACCGATGACGAGAGCGGTGGCCTCGTTAACTGTAAATCCGCCACTGCTGAGGATTAAACAAACATAAAGACAACAAGTTAGTAAAATCATGCAATGCATTGATCATGATACGCTTTCCAACATACCAGAAATCATTACTCAAGTTATGAAGATAATGGCTGTGGAATAAATCTCGCTCCTGTGCCCTGACCTTTGACCCAATTTCGATGATATTCAGAAGAACCGGTTCAGTGTACCTCCGGAACAACATGATAAAATTTTGTCGCAATCGAAGCGTTTTTACGTAAGTTACGATGCATGAGGGCAATGGAATGGATGCCGATCCTATGTCCTGACCTTTAACCCCATTTCGTCCATTTTCAATAGGGTTCGTCCCCTACCACATATTAAAATTTCTTCGAAATCGAACTATTTTTACGTAAGTTATGACGCATGAGGGCAATGGAATGGATGCCGCTCCTATGTCCTGAACGTTGACCCGATTTCGTCCATTTTCAATAGGGTTCGTCCCCATGTGGTCCCCTACCACATATTAAAATTTCTTCGAAATCGAACCGTTTTTACGTAAGTTATGACGCATGAGGGCAATGGAATGGATGCCGATCCTATGTCCTGACCTTTGACCCCATTTCGTCCATTTTCAACAAGGCTCGTCCCCAGGTGGTCCCCTACCACATATTAAAATTTCTTGGAAATCGGACCATTTTTACGTAAGTTATGAAAGCATGAGGGCAATGGAATGGATGCCGCTCTTATGTCCTGACCTTTGACCCCATTTCGTCCATTTTCAATAGGGTTCGTCCCCAGGTGGTCCCCTACCTCATATTAAAATATCTTCGAAATCGAACCATTTTTACGTAAGTTATGACGCATGAGGGCAATGGAATGGATCCCGCTCCTATGTCCTGACCTTTGACCCCATTGCGTCCATTTTCAATAGCGTTCGTCCCCATGTGGTCCCCTACCACATATTAAAATTTCATTGAAATCGAACCATTTTTACGCGAGTTATGGCTCGGACAGACAGACAGACAGACAAAGCTGGAGCATAAGCGCTTCTTCAAACTACGGTTTGAAAGCGTTAAAAAAGAAGCTATTTTCATTCTTGTGTATGTTAGCAGCACATTGGAATTTCTGCGGGATAAATAACCGCAGCTCTCCTGTAAAAAAAAAGGGTTAAAAATATCTGAGCAGTCATTCCGCTGCCGTGCAGCAGTGATACAGATTTACAGGTCAGTGGGGAATTGGCAGCCGGCTTTGAAGCATGCTTCCCAGATGGTCCTTCTCTCTCTCTCTCTCTCTCTCTCTCTCTCTCTACACGGAGGCAAGAGGAATTCCAGTTACGCCACGTGAGACAACAATTGCTGTAAAGCTGATCAACGGTGCGTGTAGCAGGTGCCGCTGGCAGTGGAAAGGGGTTAAACGGTCACAGGAGAAAGGGGTAAAGGTTGGGAAGGGAGAGGGTGGTGGTGGGGGGTGTGCTGGAGGGGACCAAGCGGAGAAAGTGACAAGGACATGAAGGGAATGCTTGCCAAGGACGTTGCGCAGTGATGAGGTGTTAAAGCCGTAACCCTTTAAACACCCGCTTTGTTCCCCCACATCACTCCCCCCCATCCCCTTTCGCAAGCAGGGTATGCTAGCGATTATGCTCTTGTATATAAAGGGTTGAAATATGAATAGCTCATTTCTGCACGCCGCATGCTCTCCTAGTGTACGCAGGTCGCCATACCCCTCGCAGGGGGTCAAACGCTCCATCGGAGAATCACAAAAGCCCCCATTGTGAGTGCATGTTCATAGGCATGTGGCAGAGCCCCCTCCCCCAGTCAAGAGGCCACCAAAAATATTTGACTAATTACCGCGGTGGGCTGACGGCCAATCAATCTCTGTGTGGGTGGCAACGCGCTTTCTCTGCGTGCAACGGCATTTCTGCTTTAATCGCTGCTCAGGCGTACGAAACGTCCAAGACTGCGAAAATTTCGTCACTTTAATGAGTTCTTTTTTTTTTTTTTTCTTAACTTCGTAGTCCCTTTATTTAACACTCAAGGACATGCGCAGGCAGTACCCGTGGTTCCTTTCTGCTTTGTGTTTCTCTGGAACAACAAGAGGCCGTAAAATCTCACGTGAATTTTTATTAGGGTTAACACAAAAACCTTTCCTTTGGAACGGATTACTTAAAGGAGACATTGTTGTCTGGAGTGAAACACACATAAAAGTTTTGATATATTTCTTTAACTCAAGGTCTTGCCCTTTTTCCCCAAACCAAGCGCAAATCATTTTAGTCAAATTCGAGTTTCGTTCAAAAGATGTGACGTATTACAGTGAAAACATGTGCCGAGAAGACAAAGCTGCAGCGAGACATTCTGTCCGCGTAGCTCAGTTGGGAGAGCCACTCACTCCGGAGTGAAGGGGACACGGATTCAGTGGTGCACCCAGGAATTCTTGTTGGAGGGGGCTGTATACATATATATAGTATAAGTACGCAGTGTGTGTACATATATATAGTATACGCCTATTGTTTATATACGGTCGTGACGCACGTCGCTTTTAATCTTTTCGGGGTTTTGGAAAGAAGAAACTATGTAATTTTTTGAACATGTGAAACAATATTTTGTAATGTTTAATTTGTGACGTACGTCGCTCTTAATCTCTTTATGGGTTTGGAAAGAAATCACTATGTAATAGAAGACACTATGTAATTTTTTGAACATGTGAAACAATATTTTGTAATGTTTAATTTGTGACGTACGTCGCTCTTAATCTCTTTATGGGTTTGGAAAGAAATCACTATGTAATACAAGACACTATGTAATTTTTTGAACATGTGAAACAATATTTTGTAATGTTTAATTTGTGACGTACGTCGCTCTTAATGTCTTTATGGGTTTGGAAAGAAATCACTATGTAATAGAAGACACTATGTAATTTTTTGAACATGTAAAATAATCAAACAAAAATATGATTTTTGTCTTTCCACGTTAATAAGTGAGTCTCCGAAAAATTCTCATCGGCCGCCACCGGGAATCGAACCCAGTTCTTTCAGTTACGCGCCGGACATGCTACCACATGTGAGTCTGAAGCATGTCCTACGCGTAACTGGAAGACCCTGGGTTCGATTCCCGGTGGCGGCCGATGAGAATTTCTTCGAGACTCACTCATTACCGTGGAAATAGCGATGATTTCTGTTTGGTGTTCCTGATCCACGTCGAGTGTTTGAATTAATGTAAAATAATATTTTTGAATGTTTAATTTGTGACGTAAATCGCCCTTAATCTCTTTGGTTCTTTGGGAAGAAGACCCAGTGT
This sequence comes from Macrothele yani, assembly GCA_039090855.1. NCBI lineage: Eukaryota > Metazoa > Arthropoda > Arachnida > Araneae > Macrothelidae > Macrothele > Macrothele yani. The sequence continues at coordinate 5,515,195 of CM076999.1, read as the reverse complement.
AATACAAGACACTATGTCGGACACTATGTAATTTTTTCAACATGTCAAATAATATTTTTGAATGCTTAATTTGGGACATACGTTGCTCTTAATCTCTTTGGAGCTTTGGGAAGAACACCCAGTGTAATAGAAGACAGTACGTCGGACACTGTAATTTTTTCAACATGTAAAATAATATTTTTGAATGTTTAATTTGTGACGTACGTCGCTGTTAATCTCTTTGGGGCTTTGGGAAGAAGACTCAGTGTAATAGAAGACAGTACGTCGGACACTGTAATTTTTTCAACATGTAAAATAATATTTTTGAATGTTTAATTTGTGACGTACGTCGCTGTTAATCTCTTTGGGGCTTTGGGAAGAAGACTCAGTGTAATAGAAGACAGTACGTCGGACACTGTAATTTTTTCAACATGTAAAATAATATTTTTGAATGTTTAATTTGTGACGTACGTCGCTCTTAATCTCTTTGGGGCTTTGGGAAGAAGACACCATGTAATAGATGGCACTATGTAATTTTTTGAACACGTAAAATGATATATTTGAATGTTTAATTTGTAACGTACGTCGTTCTAAATCTCATTGGAGGGGCTTAAGCCCCCAAAGCTCCCTCCGTAAGTGCGCCAATGCACGGATTCGATGCCCGTCGTGGGCAAAATTTGTGTTTTCGCAAAGTAAAGATTGAGTTGGAATCACAATTTTGCGAACGCGAATGAGTACGACTGGAGTTCAATTTTTTCTTTGTTGTTGTGTGAAAACCCAAATTTTCTGGTGAGGGGGATCGAGCCAGCATCCTTCTGCTACGGAGCCGACTGTTTTCCCGAATAAACTCACCGACGGAATTTAACGCTGAAACTTCGCCGTCTTAGAATGTGCTTCATAAGAGGGTTTCAGCGAAAGTAATGCGAAAGTGGGCATAACTTTTTTCATTAACTGACCGAGGTCGTTAAAATTGCGCATGTTGGTAGAGTAACTTTCTTACTACTCAGCATAGCCCGCATCACAAGCGATGCATCTGCGCTATCGTTGAACCCAACTCTCGAATCCTCTTTAAAAAAATTCAGGTGTCGACTGTTGTACCCACTTCTTCACAGCCACACGCAAAAAATAAGTGGTGTTAATTCACGGAAAATTTCGGAAAATAACGTGCAGCAAAGTTGGCGGCAGGTATCTGTGTTTTTCAGAAATTTCCGTTTTTAAAAGAGCCCGTTCATTTAAACTTCCGTTTTTTCGCAGATATTTCCGTAGACAGAAATTCCGTTTATTTCAGAAAAATCCATTTCTGGTTTCTCCGTACTTAAATTGAAATTCCGCAAAATCAACGAACCTGCACAGCACTTAACCGCAACGGTCAAGACCGAACACCCAACGCTGCAGCTCGCCTGACAAGCAGCTTTTGACTTTACCAATTGAGCCACAAACACTCAAAAAAAGCTCACTCACGTATGTCATAAAATGAATCACACGACAAAGAAATTTTGTTTTTAATCATTAATGTGAGTGATTTATGAAAGATATACAGGATTACGCCATATGATACAAATTTTGAAGATGACAAACCGATTTTTGGCGTAAATGTGACAAGGATGGTAAGTTTTCTGGGAAACGCGGGTTCGAGTTTCCCAGAAAACTTAGGACGATGAAAATTTTCAAGTTTTCGGATATTATCTGACTTACCATCCTTGTCACATTTACGCCAAAAATCGGATTGTCAGCTTCAAAATTTGTATTATATGGCGTAATCCCGTATTTCTTTCATGATTTATCTGCTTCTCCGAGCAAACACGGGATAAGATTCTTAACCTCCAGATTCGCTAAACATGAATGCCGGCTGCTTGGACTAGCGAATCCTGTGATGTTTAAATTCAAATTGATCGGAAACTTGAAACTTTTTCGTTCTGGGTGGTGTAGTGGTTAGCATACCCGGGCGTTTTCTGGGGACGCGGGTTCGAGTCCCGCTCCAGGACGATGAAAATTTTCAAGTTTTCGGATATTATTTGACTTACCATCCTTGTCACATTTACGCCAAAAATCGGACTGTCAGCTTCAAAATTTGTATTATATGGCGTAATCAAAAAATAAAAAATAAAAAAGTTTAAATTCAAATTGATCGGAAACTTGAAACTTTTTCGTTCTGGGTGGTGTAGTGGTTAGCATACCCGGGCGTTTTCTGGGGACGCGGGTTCGAGTCCCGCTCCAGGACGATGAAAATTTTCAAGTTTTCGGATATCATTTGACTTACCATCCTTGTCACATTTACGCCAAAAATCGGACTGTCAGCTTCAAAATTTGTATTATATGGCGTAATCCCGTATTTCTTTCATGATTTATCTGCTTCTCCGAGCAAACACGGGATAAGATTCTTAACCTCCAGATTCGCTAAACATGAATGCCGGTTGCTTCGACTAGCGAATCCTGTGTTGGTTAAATTCAAATTGATCGGAAACTTGGAACTTGGTCGTTCTGGGTGTTGTAGTGGTTAGCATACCCGAGCGTTTTCTGGGAGACGCGGGTTCCAGTCCCGTTCCAGGACTGTGAAAATGTTCAAGTTTTCGGATATTATCTGACTTACCATCCTTGTCACATTTACGCCAAAAATCGGATTGCCATCTTCAAAATTTGTGAGTGATTTAATCATTTTATTTTCTGTTGGAGCTTATTATTTTTCTGAATAGGTTTGTAATTTATGTTTTTCCTTATAGGAGGACTTTTCAAATATTAAGCATTTTTCATCGTGGTTTTTCGAAGCAACAAATTGCTTTGCAACATGATTTTTTTAAACTGACAATGACTCATTTATCTTTAAAAAAAGGTGAAATGTACTTTTTATAGTATTATTTCACACACACACACACAAACTAAATATGAAATTTACTCTCGATAGCTATAATAGTTTTTGTCTTAAGTTGTCCAAAGACTGATACACAGACATAGTATAATCATCTGTACAATAAGTACCCGGTTTCTTACAGTAACACAATATATAATAAGTAGCTGGTGCACCAAATAGGGGAAAGAAGAAATATCCTGGGCCACAAAAAACAAACAAAATCTATGTGATATGCTATCCACAACATCGATCTCGCTACGGAACTTCAAAATTCGACCGACGATTGAAATTTGAAAGTTAATCAAACCTCGAGTATTTCCACGAATCGCTACTATAAGAGGAAATTTCTCGTCATACGGATACGGAAAACGTGAGAACGGAGATTTTTCGTTAATATACAAAAGGAATTGCGGAAAGGTTTCTGAAAATTCAGAATTTTCCGTTACCAGATCTCTAAAACGGTAATTTACCGTTAATATAAGAAAGAACCTGCGGAAAGGTTTCTGAAAATTCAGAATTTTCCCGTGGCACAAAAAGTCCGTTAAATTCAGGTTTTTTCCGTCATTTCACGGAAAGGTAGTATCAGAAACATGCTTCGTTAATTCACGAAAGAAATGACGATTTCAACGATGTCCGTGAATTTCAGAATTTTCTTTAGAGTGCACTCTCACCTCGTCTGTGTCATCAAATCGTTGTCCGCGGAGACTGCCCTTCACTGGACCTAACAGATGGAAGTCGGAGGGTGCCAGATCTGGGCTGTATGGTGGATGGGGGACCACCGACCTGTCTAATTTGCTGATCGCCTGATTTGTTGCCAAAGATGTGTGTGGTCTCGCATCGTCATGGTGAATGTGGATCCTTTTCAGATTCTTGTTCGGTCTCTTCCTCCTTATGGCTTCTCTAAGCTTCTTGAGTGTCTCAATGTACCGTTCGCTGGTCACGGTATGACCACGTTCCAGAAAATCAAGGACAATTACACCTCTGTCATCCCCCAAAACAGTCACCATGACTTTCTGTGCTGATCGCTGGCTCTTGAACTTCTTAGGCCTTTGTGAAGAGGTGTGACGCCATTCCATGGATTGATTCTTCGTTTCCGGATCACAAAGATACGCTCACGTTTCATCCTCTGTGCTCAGGTCGGGAAAAAAACGTTTTTTCATTACTTTCAAACGCTTCCAGCAGATCAGAGCAGACTTCCATCATTCTCTCCCTCAAATCGGGTGTCAACTGCCGAGGTGTCCACTTTGCACACACTTTTCGACACCCTAAGTCTTCCACCATCTGCTGTATGGCATTGTGACCACAGTCCAGTTGTGCAACAAGCTCACGGATTGGGACTCGTCTCTCCGCGAGAGTCAATTCATGCAGTGGCTAACGATTCGTGTCAGTGGTCACGGATGATAGGTGGTTTGTCTTCAATGCTGGTTTCCCCTTCTTTAAACTTCTTCATCCATCTGTACACATTGCTCTTGTCAATGGTGTCATCTCCGTAAACATTCTGTAGCCTTCTGTGGATGTCGGAAAGACCCTTTCTTCGTCAAGAACTCAAAGACGGCATGTTGCTTCTGCTTGGAATCCATTATTTACCTGCAATGAAGAAGAAGGGTTACTATAGAGGAAGAGTTACTCTACCAACATGTGCAATTTGAATTACCTCTGTCAGTTAATAAAAAAGTTATGCCCACTTTAGCATTACTTTCGGTACAACCTTCGTATTTACCTGCAATGAAGGAGAAGGGTTACTATAGAGGAAGAGTTACTCTACCAACACGTGCAATTTGAACGACCTCTGTCAGTTAACAAAAGTGTTATGCTCACTTTTGCATTACTTTCGGTACAACCCTCGTATTTACCTGCAATGAAGAGAAGGGTTACTATAAAGGAAGAGTTACTCTACCAACATGTGCAATTTGAATGATCTCTGTCAGTTAACAATATATTATGCTCACTTTTGCATTACTTTCGGTACAACCCTCGTATTTACCTGCAATGAAGAAGAAGGGTTACTATAGAGGAAGAGATACTCTACCAACATGTGCAATTTGAATGACCTCTGTCAGTTAATAAAAAAGTTATGTCCACTTTAGCATTACTTTCGGTACAACCCTCGTATTTACCTGCAATGAAGAAGAAAGGTTACTATAGAGGAAGAGTTACTCTTCCAACATGTGTAATTTGAACGACCTCTGTCAGTTAATAAAAAAGTTATGCCCACTTTAGCATTACTTTCGGTACAACCCTCGTATTTACCTGCAATGAAGAAGAAAGGTTACTATAGAGGAACAGTTACTCTACCAGCATGTGCAATTTGAACGACCTCTGCCAGTAAATAAAAATTTTATGCCCACTTTTGCATTACTTTCGGTACAATCTTCGTATTTATCTGCAATGAAGAAGACGGGTTACTGTAGATTAAGTTGTCCATCACAGGCAGTGGCTGCGAAAATAAGTAACGGAAAAACGTTCGCTCCGGCGACGTTTTTCGGTTACTTGTTATGTGATGGGCGACGACCCACCGGTGGGACGTCGACTTATTCAGTGCAGTGCTGTACGACGCTCCGATGGGTCGTTTCTTAGAAGTGTTTTCCTTGTCTGCCAAGAGATGGCGTTGGATGCCTGCGGTTTGTACGTTTTCGTTTTGCAACGAAAGTAGTTTAGGTAGTATACTGCAAGAGTAGGAGCGATCAACGGGGTGTCGTTTAGCTCACAATGATGAAATTGATGAACGCAATTAATTTAAACGCAGTACAGTTTGCCTTTCGTTTGTTAGCCCTAAATTTATTATACCTATTTGTATTAATTCATGGAATCTATGGTGTACTGATACAGTAGCATAATGTTCTTAGATACACCGGCAAACATTAGTGCGGTGTCTGTCCACCTTTGGCCTTAATGTATGCACTGACCCTTCGAGACATGCTTTCGACAAGGTTTTGGAACACAGAGATTGGCATGCTCTTCCAATCAGTACATAATACTGCCGTTAACTGTCACTTAGTAGTAGGCCTTGATTCCAAACTTCTTATGCGGCGCTCTAATTCATCCCATAGGTACTCTATGTGATTAAGATCAGGGCCCTGTGCTGGCCAGTCCACACACGATACGGAATTATCGTCAAACCACGCCGTAACAGTCCTTGCTTTATGGCTCTGTGTCTGTGCATTATCCTCTTGGTAACAACAAGGTTCCAGAGTATTGCCACAGGGTTGGTAAGGCCTAATTGTCCAGAATATCGAAGTAGACGTGCTGGTTAACAACAGGTTTATTCACGATAACCAATGGGCCGGGGTCATACCACAAAAACACCCCCACACGAGTACACTGCCAGCTCCAAACTTGACTGTAGGAACAGTACACTATGGTAAACAGAGTTCCCCTGGCTTCCGCCATACCCACACACGGCCATCAGACTGATGGATCGTGTATCTGGATTCATAAGTAGGCTACATAGGACCTGTTACCATTGGTCTAAGGTCCACGATAAATGTTCTTTACACCATGCTAAACGATGAGTAGCATTCCGAGTGAAGATGAAAGGCTTATGAGCAGCCGCTCGACCACGGTAACCCATGGAATGAAGTTCTCTGCGAATGGTACGAGTACATACCGTGGCTCCAGCATTTTTACTCACCTGTTCACTTAGGTATCGTGCAGCACTCCGTCGATTAGCTGTAACGACTCTCCTGAGGCTTCAACGTCCTCTATCACTGATTTTCTTTGGTTTGCCGGTACGTTTTGTTGCATCAGGCACGCCATGTGTCTTCCATTTATTCAGTACATCCGAAACAGTTGACTTGTGTATATTTAAAGGCCTCTCGGTTTCTCTTATAGACAACCCAGTAATATAAAACCCAACAAACTTTACTTTCTCAAAGTCAGTTCTGTCCCACCGCGACATTTTCACTCAATTTCACGGTGCGATATGATCGCGGTCAGCTGCAGGCTTGTTTTTATACCGTTTTGCAGTTGTACCGCGCATTTTAACAACGCAGCGGATCCATTCATTTGCTTTTGAAGGGGTGTCCGGTGACTTTTGTCAATATAGTTTACATCAGCTATAAAATAATCAACAAAATACAGTGAAGAATGTAAAATACGCGTATATCTACTCGTATATTGATTTCATGCACTAAATAACTGCATACGTGAATAATAAAAGGGATTCTACATTGTAATTATAATATTTTATGGATATTCTACATTGTTACTGTAATCAGGATTCTTAAGGGGGTTGCACCTAGAATCACTGCCATATGTTTCCTATGGACATATTTTCTTCGTAATTAATGTATTCCCAAAGATGAAAATTTATACATCGATAAAACTAAGTTATGGCATCTGATGCGTAATACTTGCTAAAACATAACCATAAAAAACAATCAAACATGTGTTTGTCTACTGACGTCATCAATGTACATGACGCGCCATCTATTAACAGGCCTGAACATTACTCAAAGAAAATAAGATTGATTTTTGATATATAATTATGGTTATGTTTTAGCAAGTATTTGGTATCCCATGCTATAACTTAAAGTTAGTTTTATCGATGTGCTAATTTTCATCATTGGGGATACATTAATTGATGTTTATTACTTGCTACATGAGATGCTTATTACTTGCTAAAACATAGCCATAACAAGAAAGGTGACACCGAATTTTCGGGTGTAATAAGCACGTTTTTTGAATCCGTTCTGACACAAATTAAATTTATCAAAGCTATTCAAAGTCAATGGAACCGGTATGGAAAACAATAGTATCTGACGGAAGAAAGAAATTTTTCAATCGGGTTTTTAATCTCTCAGATATTGCTGTAAACGGAATCTTGATCTTACGCCCTCTGGTTGTAGACTTGTGCGTTAAGAAAAACATGAATTTATATGAGAAACATTTCACACCGGAAACGCTCTCCAACACAGAAAGAATTTTGCAAATCGGACTCTTAGAAACAAAGATATCAACCAAAAAACAAGATGTGACTTTACGTCCCCTGGTGGGAAAACCATGCATTATTTTAGGGAGAAAGTATTCTCAAAAGGTTTATCCATATGAGCGGTACCGGTCCAAGAAAAAAAATTTAGTCGAGTTTTCAAGAGCCCAGATTTGGCTACAATTATATCAGAAGCAGAAATTAACGCCTATGCTCCCTGGTGGCCAAACCATTCTTTTCCAAACATTAGAAATTATCTGAAAAATATTTTCCATCAGGTCTCGTATGCGGTACAGGAAGAATTTTTCAAATCGGAGTTTTAGGAGCAAAATAACGCTGAAAACTCAATTTACCTTTGGGCCCCCTAGCGGAAAGTCTATGATTTACTTGAAAATTTTGAATTTATATGAGAAACATTCGCATCGGAATCACTGTCCAACAAAGAAGGAATTTTTCAAATCCGACTCTTAGAAGTAGAGATATTGACAAAAATAAGATATACATTTATGCCCCGGGCGTAGAAACCGTGCATTATTTTAAGATGAAAATGTTTCTAAAATGTTTGTCGACATGAGTAGTATCGGTCTATAAACGACGTTTTTTTCAATCGAGAATTTAGAAGCTCATATTTTGCTGCAAATACATCAGAAACGGAAATTAAGATTTACGCCCCCTGGTGGCCAAACCATTTTTTTTACAAAAATTAGAAATTATGTGCAAACGATTTCCCATCAGGAACTTTATCCGGCTCCGAAAGAATTTTTCAAATCGGAGATTTAGAAGCAGAGATATAGGAGGAAACGCAATTTACCTTTACGCTGCCTAGCGGAAAGTTTATGAATTATTTGAAACTTTTGAAATTACATGAAAAACGTGTCACACTGGAAACTCTATCCAATAAAGAAAGAATGTTTCAAATCTGACCATTAGAAGCAGATATATTGACAAAAATAATATATACATTTATGCCCCTGGCGGAGAAACCATGCAATATTTTAAGAAGAAAATATTCCGAAACAGTTTATTGACGTGAGTGGCATCGGTCCACGAAACAACTTTTTCAATCGAGATTTTAGAAGCTCAGATTTTATTGCGAATGCATCAGAAGCAAAAATTAACACTTACGCCCCTGGTAGCTAAAGTATTCTTTGCCAAGAATTAGAAATTATATGCAAAAGATTTTCCATCAGGAGCTGTATCCGCTGAAGAAAACATTTTTCACATCGAAGTTTTAGAAGAAGAGATATCGGGGAAAACGTAATTTACTTTTACGCCCCCTAGCGAAAAACTATGCTTAACTTGAAAAAGTAACTATATCTAAAATACTCTTCGATATAAATGGAATCGAAAGATAAACGAATTTCTTCAATCGGATGTTTAGAAGCAAATATATGGAATTAAATGCATTTTGAATTCGACATCAACTGCATTTACGCCCTCTAGCGGCAAAATTGTACATCGTAAGAAACAAAAACGTAATGAAGGATCATCATTTGCATATTTGAAGCTTCCCAATGCAAAAAGACTTTTTCAAATCGGACTAATAGTTGCAGAGATATCGTGGGTACAGACGGACGGACGCACAAACTGATAATATTAGCATGATCTTTCTTTACAAAAGACCTGCTAAAAAGCTGTTTCAAGCTTTAAGGTGGACGTCAGGTAATTTTGCTTCCCATACTTCCAATGGAAAAACTTCTGCACACATTTTTTTCACAATTAATGCGTTCCCAAGGATGAAAATTTGAACAAAGATTAAAATAGCTTCATTTTATAACTTGGAATACTTAATATTTTCTAAAACATAACCATAATTATGCAATCCAACATTTGTTTGTCTACTGATGTCATCAAAGTACAGGTCGCGACATCTTTTTTTGGATAATTAATGCGTTCCCAAGGATGAAAATTTGAACATCGATTAAAATAGTTTCATCTTATAACTTGGAATACTTAATATTTTCTAAAACATAACCATAATTATGCAATCCAACATTTGTTTGTCTACTGACGTCATCAAAGTACAGGTCGCGACATCTTTTTTCTGGATAATTAATGCGTTCCCAAGGATGAAAATTTGAACATCGATTAAAATAGCTTCATCTTATAACTTGGAATACTTAATATTTTCTAAAACATAACCATAATTATGCAATCCAACATTTGTTTGTCTACTGACGTCATCAAAGTACAGATCACGCCATCTTTTTTCTGGACAATTAATGCGTTCCCAAGGATAAAAATTTGAACATCGATTAAAATAGCTTCATCTTATAACTTGGAATACTTAATATTTTCTAAAAACATAACCATAATTATGCAATCCAACATTTGTTTGTCTACTGACGTCATCAAAGTACAGGTCGCGACATCTTTTTTCTGATAATTAATGCGTTCCCAAGGATGAAAATTTGAACATCGATTAAAATAGCTTCATCTTATAACTTGGAATACTTAATATTTTCTAAAACATAACCATAATTATGCAATCCAACATTTGTTTGTCTACTGATGTCATCAAAGTACAGGTCACGCCATCTTTTTTATGGTTTCAACACCACCAAAGGAAAAGTTATTGATTTTTAATATAATCATGGTTATGTTTTAGAAAATATTAATTTAGTATTCCAAGTTATAAAATGAAGCTATTTTAATCGATGTTCAAATTTTCATCCTTGGGAACGCATTAATTGTGAAGAAAATGTGTATAGAAGGTTTTCCATTGGAAGTATAGGAAGCAAAATTACTTGACGTCCACCTTAATCATATGATGTATTCCGTGACAGGTTTTATATTTTGAAAATCAGTTTTTTTATTTAATGTTGGTTGATATTACCTTGACCAAACGTTTACTTGATCGATTACTTTCTTCTTACTACTCTGCCAATTTGTTTTTCTAGCCGTTTAACTTCCGGTTTCGTCATGGGCTTTCATAATGGTCATGTGTTCAACAAAATGAATTGTGATTTCCTCCACTCAATGCTTGTGTTTAACTTTCCTCTTAATGTTCATGAGTGTGTTCCTTAAAGCTGTACTTGTGTTTTTTACATTTCTTTAACAACCATTTCCTGTTTGCCCCTATGAAATATCAATTGAAAGTGCCAAGCCTTCGAGCAAAGCATTCCTCTCTGACCAACAATGATATGTTCCTCAATCGGGAGAAACTATTTGGAGAAAATATTTTCCCTTAGCAACACGAACGTCTTATTTGAACAAACAATGAGGTAATCAGTTTGATTTCTAGTTTTGTTTTGTGGGGATTTCTGTGCGCAGCGTTTTAAGGAACGCTGCTGAAATTTAGCGTACGGAGACATGGGCGCCAACTTATATGGGCCCGTGGGTCCCGAGCCCACCCAATAATTTGACGTGTTTTATTACGATTACTACTATATTACCTACGATTATACTAAACATTTTTAGATAAATTACTTTATCAAAATATTTAATCTTGTGTTATGGAAAACATAAGTATAGAATGTATGTTTCAAGTAACAAGGCTAAACGAGTTTCAAATATCTATTTCATCCTTTTTGAGTTCAAATATAATTATTTGCATATAATTTACAACACTTAGGCGATTCGAAGCAACATGAATCCTCGTCGGTTCTCCTCGTTCGAAATTCAGCCTCTTTCTCTGAGTTCTCAAACGAAGTCTAAAAATAAAATCTCTTATTTTCCCACGTGGTGCTTCTTTTTGTGTATCCTCTTGCGGCGTTGTGAGAAATACTTGCAATACCCCTTCTAATCGCTCTCCTGGGCTCGTTTGGCAGTGAATGGAGTGGGGCCTGAAGTTAAAAAATTCCAGTCCCAATGCTAGGTTTCACACGCGGGAATTGAAGAGAACGAAGTGTCATTTGGAAACATTGAGTTCTGGTGAGTGCAGGTGCGGATAGTTCGCGGCTCGCGGGTTGTAATGATTTGTATTTCCCAGGTATATATATATAATTTCCGTATATTCACACTGAAAGAATCAGTTGAAGTTCTCCAATTTCTTATTTCTTAGCTTTCTACATTATATACTATCCGCAGCCATATCAAATATATGGAAGTAAATACCAGGATCTATGTAAAGGAGAGTTTATGAGATTTTTTTTTTTTACAAAATCATAACTCAAGTCTTTGAAACCACCCAATATTTTTCAAAAGTTGGCGCCTCTGTACGGTGATGAAATAACTTAAAACACAAAACTAAATTACGCTTTCGAAAAAGACTGAAAAAGGAAACTTGGATTCAGGCAGAGGCAGAGACGAATTTCCCAATAGGGCGACTAGGCCCGAGCTTAAGGCAGGGAATTTTAGGGGGTGGCAAATTTTAGTGGTAGTAAAAATTAATAACTTGTTAAAAGCCCGTTAATAATATAAACACTCAGATCCGTCTGCCTCTCCGGAACGCTTGACGTCACAGCAACATCGGCATTGTTGCGCTTTCACTTATGGATAAATTCGTGTGTGCTCTCGCGATGTCAAAATGATTGCCTGCTTGCTATATAATAGCACGCGATAATTTTTAGATGTCAAGGTGATCACGTGCTAATTTAAAAACATTGGATTATTAAAGACTTGAGTTCATTTATCCGATCTACAAAATTCGAATTAAAATCTTAATATCACGGCAAGTTGCGTTTGTATATTAATTTAATTTAGCACAATTCGAATATTAATTTGTACGCTTTAATTAATTTTTTAATTTTTTAAATTTAACTAACTTTCCGAGTTTGATGCTGATTATACTGAACATTTTGCAAAATATCGATCTATCTAAACGCCCTAACCTACAATTGTTTAACAGCAAATATTTTACTCTGAATGTTATTTATCGCGAGGTCTTTTGTAAAACAGAAATAAATAGCATATAATTTTTAGTTCTAACATGAATGAGTCCTTACTATATAAGTTTTTACCATATTTCCTTACAGAAATCCGGCGTCTATTTGATTTGTGTTCAGTCTGCTTCAATTAAAAATTTCACTCCGTTATAGGACGGGCAGCATTCCTATATATTAATATTTTTTAAAGCTTAAAACAACCGTCCTAGGACTGGCTATACCCTAGTAAAAAATAATGAAAGAAAAAGTTAAAATAAAATTGGAAACTACATTTAGTCCGAAAATTGCTATATACAGTACAAGATTTTGTCTCAGAATTCCCGTATTTCCCTTCCTCTTCGATTTGACACACATATGTTTATTTGTTTCACTATACTTAAGAACTGATATGAATAAGAACCGGTGGGGGAAGGGGGGATTGGAGTGTTAGCATTTGCTCTTTGGAGCTCTATAAAAGTCTTCTAGCTTAGATAAAGGAAGATTGCTTTGGGCTTTAAAGGGGAGACATTTACAGGATGTTCACCCGAAGCTATCCCATCTCTCCTCATAAGGAAAATACAATGCTAGCAGGCATGGCAAGGGGTGAATTGCGTTGACATGTATTTAAAAATAAAAAAAAGGGGGGGGGAGAAAGAAAAGAAAAAAGACGGAAACTTTTACTAAAGCAACTGAATAATTACAAATACTTAATCAAATTGATAACTATGAACACACTGAGAAAAACGCTTTGTTAATTCAACAAAAAATTTTTGTTGAATCAACAAAAAAGTTTGTCCATATACAGTCAACAAAATTTTTTGTTGAATTTGCAAAATTATTTTTTTGAAAATTATTGTTGATTTAACAAAATTTATTGTTATCACGACAAAACGTTTTGCTCATTTAACAAAATGATTAGGTCCATTTTTGGGAATTTGTTTGATCGAACAAAACATATTAGCATGGCAAAATGTTTTTTTCCAGCAACAAAACATTTTGTCATGATAACAATTGAATCAAACAAATTCCCAAAAATCGACAAATCATTTTGTTAAATAAACAAAACGTTTTGTCGTGATAACAATACATTTTGTTAAATCAACAATAATTTTCAACAAAATAATTTTGCAAATTCACCAACATTTTTTGTTGACTGTATATCGACAAAATGTTTTGTTGAATTAACAAAACGTTTTTCTCAGTGCAGTACATCAATTAAGTAGTAAATAGTAACACTGTACTAGTAATCCGATTTATTGGCGTAGAAAATAAGCTTTTCCAAGCTTTCGTGCATTAGCCAGATGGCTTTTTCAAGGAACTTAGACAGAAACTGCGAACTGAATAATAAAACGCACTAACAGTTTGAACGCGCGAACTTGCCAATAAATAGATACGGCGTTATATTCATTTAAAGATACGAGGCATCACGTTGGTTGCGCGCGAGGTATCCTGGTGGGGAGAAGGCGTTACTTGAAGAATTGGTTCCAAATTCGTGGCAACGCGAGTGAGACGCTATCATTGCAAGCATCGCTGTTGGTAATGATCTCCAAGCTTTCCCGAATGGCTGTGCATTTAGCTGTGGAGTAAGTAGTTAATTTCTTTATATCATCCCACATAGGAGTAGCGGATTTGAATTTGACTACTTTGAATAGTGCCGTGGCTACTTTACCGTATTTTATGTTCCTTTTATGTTCGTTGACTCTGATTCCAAACGATCGGTTGGTCATTCCAATGTATTGGGTTGTCGGAAAACTCATGACGTATTTTAGCCATGTTTTCCAAAGGTCATTTATTGATAGAAAGAACAAAGATCAATCAGTAACATAATGCACGTTTTGTTCGATAACTTTTTGCCATCTTTCAGTGAGCTGCAGAATGCCTCGTTCATAGAAAGACCTGTCTTTCGCTGCGAAAAACTGTACAAGGTGCTGATTTACAGCCTCATCTGAATTGAACGTTATACCACGCAAGGACTGTTGAAGAGAGCGAAACAAGTGGAAGTCTGACGGCGCAAGGTCAGGCGAGTTATGCTGGGTGTGGCAACACATCCCACCCAAGCTCCAATAATTTTCGGCGGGTGATCAAACGTGTGTGGTCTCGCGTTGTCGTGATGGAACACAACACATTTACGATGAACGAGCTCTGGACGTTTCTGGATGACGGATTCGTTCAAACTGTCCAATTGCCGACAGTACACATTCGAATTGATTGTTTGGTTCCGTGGTAGGAGCTCAAAAAACACAACACCTTTAAAATCCCACTACACTGAGACCAGGACCTTCCGCTGATGAATGTCTGCTTTGGATGTCGTTTGAGGCGAAGCAGCACGTCGGGACCAAGACCGTTTGCGCAGCACATTGTTGTACACAATCCACTTTTCGTCACGAGTTATCAGTCTCTTCAAAAAAGGATCGTTTTCCTCACGTTTAATGAGCATATCGCAGATATTTATACGCGCCGTCAATTGAGCTTCTTTGAGTTCATGAGGAACCCACACATCTAACTTGCTTACCTATCCCAGCTTCTTCAGGTGGTCGTGAACGCTTGAATGATGGATGTGCAATGTGTCTGCAATCTCTCGTGTCGTGTAACGTGGGTTTGACTCGATGAATGCCTTGCTTTGGTCGTCATCAACCTCGGTTGGCCTCCCGGACCGAGGAGCATCGTTGAGGTGAAAATCACCAGCACGGAATTTTGCGAACCACCGCTGGCACTGTCGTTCTTGTAGAGCATTATCACCGTACATTTTACGCAACTTTTCACAAGCTTGACGCGCGTTCTTCCCTTTACGGAAGTAAAACAGTAAAATATGGCGAAAATGCACAGTTTGGTCTTCTATCTTCAACTTGATGTCAAATCTCCGCAAATCAACCAAATCGTTCAGTGTTCCTTTTAGACAGCAGCTAGAACTAGCACCTGTCGAATGCCATAGCGATAACAGAGCTGCGCAAGCCTCTAGTACTTCCAAAACCGCCCAACCGCCATCGGGTGCCAAAATACGGCATGACTTTTCCGACAACCCAATAATATCGTTTAGAGCCGTCCGGATACTGTAGGGGGAATGCAAACCAGCTATCTACCGTTCTCGAATTAGAAGAGCCTTCGGCGTTTCCTCCGATACCCATTCGAGACAATATGAAATTGAAAGTGCCATCAAGTTGGCCACTGATGCAGGATATTCACCGAATCAGATACGCAACTTTATTCAAAAATCCAGGGCCAAACATTCTAATCTTCCCGTGCGGCAGCTACGTTATTTAGGCTCAATTCTCTACATACCAAATGCGTTTTACAAACTCAAAAACACCCTCAAGAAGATAAACTACGGCGTCGGCATGAGGTCTCCTGCATCTTTGCATACTATGCTAAAGAGAAATAGTGAAAACCCAACCACCTCTCTCCTGTGAAGCAGGTGTTTATGCGATCCCCCTATACAGTATCCGGACGGATCTAAACGATACTACATTGGAATGACCAAGCGTTCGTTTGGAATCAGAGTCAACGAACATGAAAGAGACACAAAATACGGTAAAGTAGCCACGGCACTATCCAGAGAAGTGAAATTCAAGTCCGCTACTCCTATGTGGGATGATATAAAAAAAATTAGCTACTTACTCTACCCTTAAATGCACAGCTATTCGAAAAACCTTGGAGATCATTACCAACAGTGATACTTGCAATGATGGCGTCTCACTCGAGTTGCCAAGAATTTGGAACAAATTCTTCAAGTAACGCCTTCTCCCTACCACGATACCACGCCCGCAACCAACGTGATGCCTCGTATCTTTAAATAATTATAACGTCGTATCTCTTATTCTCTTTATTGTCAAGTCAAGTTCCCGCGTTCAAATTGTTAATGCGTTCTATTATTCAGTTTGCAATTTCTGTCTAACTTCTTTGAAAAAGCCATCTGGTTGATGTGCGAAAGCATAAAAACGCTTATGTGTCTATTTCTTACGCCAATAAATCGGATCACTAGTATATTGTTACTATTTACTAGAAATATTTAATCAATTTAAAAACTGAATGCGAAAGTCAAAAGTAAGAAATTTTTGTCAACGATAGATAAATTTTGTCATTAATTATTGCAATAGAAATTCTAGCTTATGCTTTCACCACATTTAAGCTTTAAATTATCATTTTTATTTGTACTTAGCTTTAGATGGACTCTACCCCCCCCCCTCCACCTCTCCCTAACATTTCGTTTTACTCTTGGATAGGATCCCAATGAGTTACTTGAAATTGTATAGCATCAAATTGTTTATTTTAAGAGGGGGTTGGGGCGCACACGCCCTAAATCCGTCTCTGGGCAGAGGTGTAAGCACGTACATAGAAAGGAAGATTATAAGCAGCGTTCAAGCGGAAGAAGACTTTCCAATTCTTTATTTCTCCACCCTTTTATTTATATTTTCCATAAATTTCTCGGATCGAAAATTATATTGCCCGACATGCCTGGGGCATGTAAACATTCTGTCCGAGCATGTCCCCCCTAAATGCCCAATCGGGCATGCACAAAAGCTAACCCTGTACATGATAAAACATGTTGCCAGAAGGACGGACTACCAATAGACAACCGAAATTTTAGGCTGGATTAGGAGGGAAGACCGAAAAAGACCCCGAAGAAGACCCTGTGGGAGATGGATGGATGAAATTCGAGAACATGCCGGAGTGACATGGAGGAGACAAGCTCAAGACAGACAATTGTGGAAGAAACTTGGGGAGACATTCATCCAGCAGTGGATTGATAATGGTTAACAATAATGATGATGAAGACACGATAAAGAGTTAAAAAAAAAGAAACGCTTTTTTTGTATATCCCAGTCAACCTTGTTACTATTCAAACGTTCCCTCCCTCTGCTTTCTTTAATAAAATTAACGATGTGGGTTTTGAGAGATTAGACGTCAAAATGAATGACTGGAAAAACTAAATTGCCCTTAACCTTTATATGATTGTGTGACATATCAAAAAAAAAAAAAAAAAAAAAAAAAAAAAAAGAAAGCTGATATATTATAATAAGCGCTTTCAAATGGGCCCAGTATGAGCTCTGTTAACTGATTAGGTTTCCAGTTATTTTCATTTGTAATAGACATGGTAGGCAAAAAATGCCTGTTTTGTAAACCTCAAAGTCCTAACTATAGAAGTATTGTATGTGAAAACCGAAATTTTGTATTGGTTACTTGCTTTATAAAGCCTGGAAGCTCACCAAATTTCATGAAAATCAAAAGAATTCAGGTTAAAAATGCTACGTTTTTGTGCTTATTTGACATAAGACACATACGCGAGCCCATATTTCACTGCTGGTGCTATTTATGAAAAGCAATGAACTATTGGTGAGTTCAAATTTCATTGCTGAGGAACAATTTATGAAATACTGTAAAAGTACTTTGTTTCTTATACATTTTCTGAAACTTCAGAAAAACTGGTGCAGTACGTGCATAATTTTGAAATCCTGCGGTATTGAAAATGCATACATTAGCATTATTAATAACATCTATGAAAATGCAAGTGCAAAGGTTCGACTATTTGAAGGTACAGCAACAATGAAAATTGGAAAGGGAGTCAGAAGAGGTGACACCATATCTCCCAAACTCATTAATGCCCCATTGCAAAATGTCTTTCAACCATTAAACTGGGAAAGCAAAGGGATAAAGATTAATGGAGATTATTTAACTCACCTTCGTTTTGCTGATGACGTAGTCATTTTTGTAACTGCCCCTTCAGAACTGCATAGTATGATCCAGGAACTTGCTGACAAGAGTAAAGAAGTGGGATTAAAAATAAACTCTCAGAAGACAAAACTGATGTACAATGCTTTTACATGGTACGAATATTTGTCGATTGATGGGGAAGAGCTGAAGACAACCATACCTATATTTGCCTTGGGCAGCACATATTAAGGGACGGTCGCATTGATGAAGAAATTAATCGTATAAAACTTGCTTGGAGAGCAATTTAAAGAAACAGTGCGATTTTTAAGGTCAATATGCCATTATGCCTCAAAAGAAAAGTGTTTAATCAATGCATCCTTCCAGTGCTTATGTACGAAGCAGAGACGTAGACCTTAACTAAAAAAGACATACAAAGGCTACAGACAAGTGAAGGAAGCATGGAGAGGTGCATGTTTGGTGTAACCAGGAGAGATCAGAAGAGAAACTCGTGAATGAGGAAAAGGACAAAAGTGGAAGACGTCATGATCAGAGTAAAATCACTGAATGGGCTGAACATATTGCCAGAAGGACGGGCCACCGATGGACAACCGAAATTTTAGACTGGATTCCAAGGGATAGGAAAAGACCCAGAATGAGATCACATGGGAGATGGGTGGATTAAATTCGAAAGCATGCGGGAGTGACATGGAGGAGACTGGCACAAGGTAGACCGTGGTGGAAGAAACTTGGGGAGACCTTCATTCAGCAGTGGTTATATGCATAATGTGTGTGTGTGTGTGTCCGGGCATGTAAAATTTTATTTCGAGCATGGATTTTTTCTGGACACCATCCCCTACTGGGCATGCTACACTTTTGAAACTTTTCTAGCCCTGCTGTTGATATTTGTTTCATCGAAATAAAACCATTATGTTACTGTTAATGTTTTCACATCTTCATCTGAGCGTAGCGGCAATACTGTCGTATCTTCTTCAGAAGAACAAAGACGTGAAAATCGCACGGCACAAGTTAAAGATATATGGAAAATGCTCCATCGTATCTTGGTGAATTTACCTTAGTCCAATAGTCATTAGAATAACGTCCTGACCGTCGTTTCTTTGTTTTAGGATTTAGTGACCGCCTTGATCAACTCTAAAATATATTAACAGTAGTCCGTCCCTAACTTAGGACCGCTGGTATAAGAAAGGGTGAGTTAGCCCCGTAAAACGGGCACACCACTCTTGCCTTATCCACGAATTCGAACCATGACTCAACTCGGGTGACTAGCCAGAAACTGACGCTTCTGATCACACAGCCAAGGAAGATATTATCGTAAAGTAACAGTACAACATTTTCAAAAACCTGAGCGTTATTCTTAATGGCTGTCTTCAGATGATCTATAGTGTCACAGTAGAAAGCTGCAGTAGAGGTCTTTAAGAGCTTTGGCGTTTGATCTTAATGGCTGTCTTCAGATGACGCATAATATTGCAGTAACAAGCTGAAGGAACTAACCCCAGAATATTAGAGAGCAGCTTAGTATTATGTATCTTTCTTTACGGAGCAAACCCCTAAATATTAGACAGCAGCTTTGTGATATGTATTTTTCTTTCCGGAGCTAACTCTGAATCCAAGGGAACAGCTTGTGATATGTATCTTTCTTTACGGAGCTAACCCCTAAATATTAGACAGCAGCTTTGTGATATGTATTTTTCTTTCAGGAGCTAACTCTGAATCCAAGGGAACAGCTTGTGATATGTATCTTTCTTTACGGAGCTAATCCCTAAATACTAGACAGCAGCTTTGTGATATGTATTGTTCTTTCAGGAGCTAACTCTGAATCCAAGGGAACAGCTTGTGATATGTATCTTTCCTTACGGAGCTAATCCCTAAATACTAGACAGCAACTTAGGGATATGTATCTATTTCTACGGAGCTAACTTCTGAATCTTAGAGCAGCTTAGTGATATGTATTTTTCTTTCAGGAGCTGACTCTGAATCCAAGGGAACAGCTCGTGATATGTATTTTTCTTTACGGAGCTAAACCCTGAATATTGCACAGCAGCCTAGTGATATGTATCTTTCTTTCAGAAGCTAAACTCTGATGAATCTCAGGAAGCAGCTTGTCATGTGTATCTTTCTTCACGGAGCTAATCCCATGGTACTGCAAAATAGCTTAGCGATATGCATCTTTTTTTACGGAGCGAACGTCTGAATCTTACAGAATAGCTTAGTGATAGCTATCTTTCTTTATTGAGCTAACCCCTGAATCTCAGGGAACAGCTCGTGATATGCACCTTTCCTTACGGAGCTAACCCCTGAATACTACACAGCAGCTTAGTGAAATGTATCTTTCTTTCAGGAGCTGAACACTGAATATTACACAGCAGCTTAGTGATATGTATTTTTCTTTCAGAAGCTAACCTCTGGATCTCAGGGAGCAGCTTGTCATACGTATCTTTCTTTACGGAGCTAACGTCTGAATCTCAGGGAACAGTCTGGGATATGTATCTTTCTTTATGGAGCTAACATCTGAATCGTAGAGAACGGCTGAGGGATATGTATATTTCTTTACGCAGTTAAGCCTCGAATATTAGAGAGCTACTTAGTGATTTGTACCTTTCTTTACGGAGTTAACCCCTGAATCTCAGGAAACAGCTTCGTGATATTTATCTTTCTTTAAAGAGCTAAGCTCTGAATCTTAGATAGTAGCTTAGTGGTACGTATCTTTTATGTATGGAGCTAACCTCTGAATTTTAAAGAACTGCTTTTGGTACCAACTACTTATGGTCATCTTTTCCTTTTTGGCGTGCAATTGTAAAGCTTCTGCTTTGGAAGCTTCATTTGTTTCCACTATGTTCCTGTCTGAAGAGCGCGACCAGAATATCTATTGGGTTGTCGGAAAAGTCATGACGTATTTTAGCCATGTTTTGCAAAGTTCATTTATTGATAGAAAGAACAAAGATCAATCAATGATATAATGCACGTTTTGTTCGATAACCTTTTGCCATCTTTCAGTGAGCTGCAGAATGCCTCGTTCATAGAAGGACCTGTCTTTCGTGGCGAAAAACTGTACAAGGTGCTGATTTACAGCCTCATTTGACTTGAACGTTATACCACGCAAGGACTGTTGAAGAGAGCGAAACAAGTGGAAGTCTGGTGGCGCAAGGTCAGGCAAGTTATGCTGGGTGCGGCAACACATCCCACCCAAGTTTCAATAATTTTTGGCGGGGGATCAAACTTGTGTGTGGTCTCGCGTTGTTGTGGTGGAACACAACACCTTTACGATGAACGAGCTCTGGACGTTTCTGGATGATGGATTCGTTCAAACTGTCCAATTGAAGACAGTACACATTCGAATTGATTGTTTGGTTCCGCGGCAGGAGCTCGAAAAACACGACACTTTTAAAATCCCACCGCACTGAGACCGGAACCTTCCGCTAATGAATGTCTGCTTTGGATGTCGTTTGAGGCGAAGTAGCACGTCGGGACCAAGACCGTTTGTGCAGCACATGTTGTACACAATCCACTTTTCGTCCCCAGTTATCAGTCTCTTCAAAAAAGGATCGTTTTCCTCACGTTTAATGAGCATATCGCAGATGTTTATACGCGCCGTCAATTGAGCTTCTTTGAGTTCATGAGGAACCCACGCATCGAGCTTGCTTACCTATCCCAGCTTCTTCAGGTGGTCGTGAACGCTTGAATGATGGATGTGCAATGTGTCTGCAATCTCTCGTGTCGTGTAACGTGGGTTTGACTCGATCAATGCCTTGATTTGGTCGTCATCAACCTCGGTGGGCCTCCTCGACCGAGGAACATCGTTGAGGTGAAAATCACCAGCACGGAATTTTGCGAACCACCGCTGGCTCTGACGTTCTTGTAGACCATTATCACCGTACACTTTACGCAACTTTTCACAAGCTTGACGCGCGTTCTTCCCTTTACGGAAGTAAAACAGTAAAATATGGCGAAAATTTACAGTTTGGTCTTCCATCTTCAACTTGATGTCAAATCTCCGCAAATCAACCAAATCGCTCACTATTCTTTTTAGACTGCAGCTAGAACTGGCATCTGTCGAATGCCATAGCGATAACAGAGCTGCGCATGTCTCTAGTACTTCCAAAACCGTCCAGCAGCCATCGGGTGCCAAAATACGTCATGACTTTTCCGACAACCCAATATTTTTGGGATAGAATTGCTATCATTTCGACGTCATCGCATTCTAGTACTGTAGTTGTTTAGAAACACAAGGGCCTGGCTATAATCTACGCGAAAGGAAATAGGATGGTGCGAATTCAGTTGACGTTGTGGGATGAAATAGCCTTCGAGTTTTCCCGGATCTTTTTTATTTGGGGGAGTGGGGAGGAGTATAACTGCGGGGCAAACGCATTGCCCATGCCTCATCTGGGCTCGAGCTTGGGCCTGCCTGAAGGAGCTATGCAGAATCCAGTGCCTCTGACAACTGGGCCATCAGGACGGCACCCTTTTTTGCATTACTCCACGTGGATGGCATTTTATGACCGCATTTCTACTCTCTGGCTCCCCCCCCCCCCCCAAATAAGAAAACAGCCGGGGGGCGGCGAAGACGTCGCCGATCTATGGCATTTTATTTTTCATCATGAAACTAATTTGCTTCTTCCTCGAACGTATCTGAAAAAACTGTTATCCCAATTTTTTTTTCTCGCTAATCACACTGAAATTATTTATTTATTTATCTTTTTAAATGACCCTTACGTACAAATCTTTGTGCGTCTGAAACCCTATTTTTATCCGGAATTATCGATACCGTTATCGTTAATTTGTCTTGTTGATTTCTTTACGTTTTCTGGCATCTGAAGAATTACCAATCTCAGCCCAGAGCGTGAGTAAAAGTGTACGTTGAGAACCTTAACACACTAAACTCATTTTTCTTCACAATGTCTTGATTATGTTTAAGAGACATAACTGTCACTACTTCTCTGCCTTTCCCCGGTTGATTGACGTCGTCTGTCAATCGGCGGTCTCTGCAAGGAATCCCTCCGCACGCCGATAAGAGGGATCGTTGAACGCGTTGTGTGATAACACCGATATCGTGACGAAACAGAAGAAAAAGTGGAAATAAAAAAATAGAAAACATGTATCGCCTGATGGAGAAAACAAAAGCTTTCCATGCTTTCTGGCCAAAAATGGAATTCGAACTTTAATCTCTTTCGCAGGAACACTTTCTCCGAGAGAAGTTACAACGAAAGAACTTTCATTCGTCTTGAGATCTCATATTGACTGTGTTAACTAAAGCGATTTCAAAGTTCAAGCCTACCCGTCTAATGACGCATGACTTTCTTTTATTACGACCTCCGCCGTATTATCAACTCATCCTAGTCTTACACATTCTGAACACCAAGTTGTGCACACCATTCAAAGTTATAACGCAATGAGTTGGCTTTGCATTACGAACTCTACCTAATAACGCGCAGGTTCACCTTTTTTTTTTTTTTTTTTTTTTTTGCTATCATGCCTTGCAGACGCCTAGGAACAGATTCTATAATACACCGTGGCGTAACTACCACCTGCCGCCGCCACCCACAACGGCTGGGTGGCGGCGCAGGTAACTATGGGGCGTATTGTTATGAAAAAATCCGAACACGCACAAAGACAAACAAACAAATAATGAACCCAAAGATGTATACTTTCCTTTAATATATCATATACATTCAACTCTGGATATACACCGAAGAGCTACTGAATTAGAGATACATGTCTAGTAACGTGTAGCACCACCTTTCGCCCTGATGACGGAGGCGATTCGTCTCGGCATGGACTCGACAAGACACCGGAAGCGTTGGTAAGCCATACGGATCCACGACCCCAGAACAAGCTCCCACAGTTCACGAAGATTTGATGGAAGGGGTTCATCTCTCTCGATGGTATCCCAGATGTGCTCGATGGGATTGAGGTCAGGTGACCTAGCTGGCCAAGGAAGCGAGGTCACGTCAGTGGAGTGTTCATCCAACCATTCGGATACAATTCGGGAGATGCATTGTCTTGTTGCAGGATGAGGTCCCCAGTGGGATGTTGAAGACGCACAAACAAGAGCAAATGGCCGTCCAGGATATCCCGGTAACATTCACCAGTGAGGGACGATGTCACACGTACCAGAGATCCCATTTCAGTCCACGTAAACAGTACCCAGACGAGAATGCCACTCCCACCAGCTTGAAGAGTACCCTGCTGGCAAGAAGGATCCATCGCTTCATGTGGTTTGCGCCGTACTCGTATCCTGTCATCCGCATGTACCAACGTGAATCTCGACTCATCAGTCCAGGCAACATTTTTTCACATGTCTAGGGTCCAGTGACGATGTTCCCGCGCCCATACTAATCTTTGCACCCTGTGATGTGCGGTCAGCAGCGGTTCCCTCTTGGGACGATGGCTTCTGTACCCCATAGTGAGGAGATGGTTCTGAATGGTGTGGCTGCTTACACATTTTTGTGCACCAGCGTTAAATTGCCGAGTGATTTCTTGCACTGTGGCCCGTCAATCCGCTGTTACAATGCGTGCTAGGCGACGATGAACCCGCTCATCCACACGTTGTTGTCCACGGCAGTTGGCCCTTGCAGAGATGGTTTTACAGTATTCGATGTACTCACGGTGCACCCGTGACACAGTGGCTCGTGAAAATCCCAGTGCCTGCACGACTTCCGAGATGGAGTGATCCATTCATCGGGCCCCGACAATGTGCTTAGATCCTTCGTCTTACTCATATTGCGTCCGACTCTTACTGATTCCCGTCGTATCACTCCTTATATTGTTGGATAGCTGCATACGTCATGTCGTTTCCGTTTAGAGGGCAGCCCACAGCGCCACATTTGCATAACGCCAGATGTCTCTTATTCAATTGCTCTTCAGTGTATATAGCCTTTACATGAAATCAAGCTCCATACATAAATTGCAACTCTTGTCATTGGGATCAGGAGCCGATTGCAAATAAAAATTCGCAGTTAGCCATAATTCAAAACGAAATTTTAAGCGTCAAACGAGATTCTTCTGGTCAGTGGTAGTCTGGTAGTGCCCGTAGAGAGTAGTTAGTAATCACGTGTGCTTTGGCGTAAAGTCGATGCCACCTTCATATAGTTGAATTAACAAAATATAGCCAACGAAGTAATTTTGTGTGTGTGTTTTTTTATTGGAGGTTTAACGACCACCGTGAGCAACTCAAAGGGCTATAAGCAGTCGCCCGTCCCTAATTTAGTGTCACTGGTTCCAGGGAGAAGAGAGGGCCAGTGCCGTAAGACAAACACAACATCCATGCCTCACCGGGATTTAAACCCGGACCCCTTTCGGACGAATGATCAGCGGCCATCGCTTAGACCACTGCGCCATAGGGGCGCCATAATTTTGTGTAGCCCGCAAATCGATTCCGATGGAGTTTGGCTAAAGCAACGAAATGAATTGACAAAACAGCTCAACGAAACTATTTTGTTGTTTCAAACAAACTTTTTTTTCTCTAAACTAGCAGAACGAGCGTCTTCTCTTGAGCTACGCCTGGGGCAGTCTTCCCGCCCTAGTTACGCCTCTTTGCTTAGGGATGATGAAGTAAATCTTGCTCGGGAGGGGGTGCTCGTTCTGCTATTTACGCCACTAAAAACACAAGGAGTCCAACATCCTCCATGCGTAACTTGACCCATGTCCATTGCAGCAGCTCCATCAGTTCACACTCATGCCATGGACCAGGAGGATCTGCAGTTCTTACACCCCATTCTAGTATATCCCACGAATGTTCAATTGAGTTACAGCTAGGGAAGTTTAGGGGCCAAGGCAATGTGGCGAATTCTTTGTTGCGTTCCTGCAAACACTCTCTTCAGCTATACAAGCCCTCACGGTGCGTTGTCCCGTTGAAAGATGACACTGTGGTTCTGGTAAACTTCCTGCAGATATGGATGGAAATGGTCGGCTGACAGATTCTTGTCGCGTTCACCAAAGTTGGAAATGGGTTAAACATTTTGGAACCGGACCTAACGCAGAAAAATATGCTTTGAACTATAAACAAATTCGAAACTCAATTTATAATTATACATAACCATATAGCCCTATATATACAGGGTCGAGTCACATTATTGTGACCACTATCCAGAGTAACCGACGAGGTCAGCAGCTAGATGTGCTGGGAGTGACTCAGTAAGATGCTGGAAGGTGTTCACAGGTATGTGGAACCGTGGTGCATCTGACAACAGCTGGAGGGTGCGTGATGGAGGATCCATAGAGCGAAAAACACGATCGAGGTGGTCTCGCAGATGCTCAATGGGGTTTAAGTCTGGGAATTAGCGGCCCGGGAAGTACTTTGAAGTCTTCGTCGTGCTCTTCCAACCACTCTCGGGCATTTCTAGCTGTGTGACACGTCGCATTGTCGTGCTGGAAGATCCCATCCGCCCCAGGGAAGACAATCAGCATTTATGGGTGTACGTGGTCTGCAAGGATGGATTCATAACGAATTTGGTCCATAGTGTCTTCCACAGGTATCAGTGGACCCAGAGAACGCCACGAAAACATTTCCCAGACAATAACGCTGCGTTTACCAGATTGTGTTTTTCCAGCAATGGTTGAAGTGTGTTTTTTCTTCGATGTTTCTCACCTTATACGCCAATGTCCATCCATTTGACGAAGCAGAAAACGTGACTCATCGGAGAAAGCAATCCTTTACCAATCAGCGGAGGTCCGATTCCGATACTGCCGTGCAAATGTAAGCTTTTTGCATATGCATCTTTGTTGGCATAGGTGCAGTTACCATCCGTCTGCATGAGAGCTCCATGCACGAAAGCTCCAAAACTGACCATCCGTCTGCATGAGAGCTCCACAACTGACCATCCGTCTGCATGACAGCTCCAAAACTGACCATCCGTCTGCATTACAGCTCCATAACTGACCATCCGTCTGCATGAGAGCTCCATAACTGACCATCCGTCTGCATGAGAGCTCCACAACTGACCATCCGTCTGCATGAGAGCTCCACAACTGACCATCCGTCTGCATGAGAGCGCCACAACTGACCATCCGTCTGCATGAGAGCTCCATAACTGACCATCCGTCTGCATGTGAGCTCCATAACCGACCATCCGTCTGCATGAGAGCTCCATAACTGACCATCCGTCTGCATGTGAGCTCCATAACTGACCATCCGTCTGCATGACAGCTCCATAACTGACCATCCATCTGCATGAGAGTTCCATAACTGACCATCCGTCTGCATGAGAGTTCCATAACTGACCATCCGTCTGCATGAGAGCTCCATAACTGACCATCCGTCTGCATGTGAGCTCCATAACCGACCATCCGTCTGCATGAGAGCTCCATAACCGACCATCCGTCTGCATGAGAGCTCCATAACTGACCATCCGTCTGCATGACAGCTCCATAACTGACCATCCATCTGCATGACAGCTCCAAAACTGACCATCCGTCTGCATGAGAGTTCCATAACTGACCATCCGTCTGCATGAGAGCTCCACAACTGACCATCCGTCTGCATGAGAGCTCCACAACTGACCATCCGTCTGCATGAGAGCTCCATAACTGATCATCCGTCTGCATGAGAGCTCCATAACTGACCATCCGTCTGCATGTGAGCTCCATAACTGACCATCCGTCTGCATGAGAGCTCCATAACTGACCATCCGTCTGCATGAGAGCTCCATAACTGACCATGCGTCTGCATGAGAGCTCCATAACGGACCATCCGTCTGCACGAGAGCTCCATAACTGACCATCCGTCTGCATGAAAGCTCCATAACTGACCATGCGTCTGCATGAGAGCTTCATAACGGACCATCTGTCTGCATGAGAGCTCCATAACTGACCATCCGTCTGCGTGAGAGCTCCATAACTGACCATGCGTCTGCATGAGAGCTTCATAACGGACCATCTGTCTGCATGAGAGCTCCATAACTGACCATCCGTCTGCATGAGAGCTCCATAATTGACCATCCGTCTGCGTGAGAGCTCCATAACTGACCATCCGTCTGCGTGAGAGCTCCATAATTGACCATCCGTCTGCGTGAGAACTCCTGTAACGTACCAGGAGATGTGACGTACCTGCCAGAAGGACGCACACGACATAAAGGCAGATAGGAATCAGAATAAAACGTCCGCGTAGCTCAATTGGTAGAGCAACTTATTCCGGAATGAGGGGACCCGGGTTCGAATCCTGGCGCGGATAGAAATGACGGAGAAATTTACTTCGTTATAATGGCGCCCGAACTATCCGGATGACCCGACCGTTCAAAATCTCGCAATGGTGTGATGTTATTTCCACACCGCGAGATAGGAAAAATAAGAGAATCCCTTCTTCAGCACTTCAGAAAAAAAAATAAAAATAAGGGGGAGGTTATGTAACGTACCAGGAGATGTGACGTACCTGCCAGAAGGACGCACACGACATAAAGGCAGATAGGAATCAGAATAAAATGTCCGCGTAGCTCAATTGGTAGAGCAACTTATTCCGGAATGAGGGGACCCAGGTTCGGATCCTGTCGCGGATAAAAATGACGGAGAAATTTACTTCGTTATACTCCATAACTCACCATCCGTGTGCATCGAGATCCGCTGAACTGTCGTTTTAGACACACTTTCGGTAGACTACTGGCTCATTCGGCCAGTGTGTTGCTCCACTGTAGCGTGTCGATCGGCCCTCACGCACCTTCGAATCCGACGTTCACCTCTCACATCAGTGGTACGTGATGCTCCGCAATTTCCACGTCGCTTATTCACAATGGTGCCATTTATCCAATCACTATACACTTTAACAACAGCAGTAGGCGGGCAGTTCACAAATTGCGCTGTTTCAGAGATACTGCCACTCTTGGCCCGAAAGCTGGTAATCGTTCCTTTTTGAAAATCTGATAAATCGCTCCTTTTATCCGTGACAGCAACGAGTGATGTGTTCTCAGATTGGCTACAGCACACCTTATATACCCTCCAAGCCAGCTCACGTCACGTGCCTTCTTTCATTGGTTACGCGCTGTTGACGTCAAAAGTAGGAGATCACGATGGTGTGACGCGACTATCTATATGGCATTGAAAATGTATGTCCGCAGTGGGTGTCGTAGGTTATGTAGAAATCATCCAAATGCATTACGGGAACGTTTGATTTACTCACTTACTTAAAGAAGGTCCCGTCATCCTTCTCATAACCTAAAGGTTTTACTCATGTTTTCAAACACATCTGCGAGAGCCAAAAGGTCCCTCTGGAGTGATGTTAAGACAGTTTCACTTAATTTTGATGGTGCTGTAGTCAAAATGTTTGAATTAAGTAACTTGTTGTATGTTTCGCAGCAACACCGATTTTTGCCAGATTCCGATTAGTTGAAAGTTTCGAAAATGTGGATATGGATTTCATCATTGCCCCACAGAAGGAAGGAGCACTCATGAAATCAACTTTCACATTTTTGAAACTTACAACTCTTCGTAAGCTTGTGAAACTTGGTGTTGCTGTGAAACATATTCTGGTTTCTTTATGAGAGGAAAGAACTTCCATTATTCATTCTTCCTCTTTTAGTTTTCAACAAGCGCGTATTTTGTTGGCCTCGACGCCTTTTTCAGTCTCCTTAATATTAAATTCATCCATGTTAGCAAATTAGGCATTAATTCTCTCACGACATGGAATGAAACGGGATGTCAGCTAGTCAAACGAAAGCCACTGAATGCCCAATGCAAAAGATGCGATGTGAAAAGTAACTCTCACTCTAACAATGTGACACGCGGGGTGAGAGAGAGAGAGTGAATCACCAGAGAAGCAGGGGACAGGGGTTTGCCTGTATCTTGCTGCGGACAATCGCGCTAAAAATAAAGGCAAAGGAAGTATCGTTTCACGATACGATATCGGTGAGTCTAGCATATGCGCCGTATCGTTGGTAGGTGGAAATCTTCGTTGCTTTAAGAGTGAAAAAGCAATGATCTTGTATAGCAAGTAATTTTTAACTCTGCTGGCACCAGTAGCGAGAACAAAATTCCACAGTACGTATTTTTCCCTCAAATATTTTCCGATCCAAAAATAAAACGGAAATAAAACCGGTTAGAAATCAGGTAATGAACACCTTGACCTGACCCGTCTAACCCGCTGACCCATGAACCATATCCATCTCTGGTGAAAATCGGTGTGGCGTAAACCGTGCAGTGCTTGTGGAATGATAACTAATAGACACTGAGCTTGCCAGGAAAAAGTTATCGAAACCAGAACAATACCTTCATCGGCTTGTTGATTTCCAAATGTACAATCAGGGGATAGGGTTTCATGCTGTTTAAGTCATATGCAAACCAAGCAATCAACAGGACACCACCTCCACTGACCTGTTGAAACCCAACTATTGAACCAGGGGATAGAGCTTCATGCTGTTTACGTCATATGCAAACCCAGCCATCAACCGAACGCCAATTCCACTGGCTTGTTGAACCCTAACTGTCCAACCAGGTAATAGGGCTTCGTGTTGTTTACGCCATAAACAAACACATCCATCAACAGAACACCACCTCAACTGGCCTGTTGAACTCCAACTAAGCAATCAGGGGATAAGGCTTCATGCTGTTTACCCCATATGCAAACCTAGCCATCAACAGAACTCCACCCGCCCTGGACTGTTGAACCCCAACTTTTCAACCAGGGAATAGGGTTTCATGCTGTTCAGCGCCATATTCAAACCCAGCCATCAACAGAACACCACCTCCACTGGCCTGTTGAACCCCAACTATGCAACCAGCGAATAGGGTTTCGTGCTGTTTACGCCATATGCAAACCCAGCCATCAACAGAACACCAGTTCCACTGGCTTATTGAACCCTAACTGTCCAACCAGGTAAGAGGGTTTCATGTTGTTTACGCCATAAACAAACACATCCACCAACGAAACACCACCTCAACTGGCCTGTTGAACTCCAACTAAGCAATCAGGGGATACGGCTTCACGCTGTTTACCCCATATGCAAACCCAGCCATCAACAGAACACCACCTCTACTGGCCTGTTGAACCCCAACTGTGCAACCAGGGAATAGGGTTTCATGCTGTTAACGCCATATGCAAACCCAGCCATCAACAGAACACCACCTCCACTGGCCTGTTGAACCCCAACTGGGCAACCAGTGGAAGGGGTTTCATGCTGTTTACGCCATATGCAAACGCAGCCATCAACAGAACACCAGTTCCACTGGCTTATTGAACTCTAACTGTCCAACCAGGTAATAGGGTTTCATGTTGTTTACGCCATAAACAAACACATCCACCAACGAAACACCACCTCAACTGGCCTGTTGAACTCCAACTAAGCAATCAGGGATAAGGCTTCATGCTCTTTACCCCATATGCAAACCCAGCCATCAACAGAATTGCACCTGCCCTGGCCTGTTGAACCCCAACTTTTCAACCAGGGAATAGGGTTTCATGCTGTTCAGCGCCATATTCAAACCCAGCCATCAACAGAACACCACCTCCACTGGCCTGTTGAACCCCAACTATGCAACCAGGGAATAGGGTTTTGTGCTGTTTACGCCATATGCAAACCCAGCCATCAACAGAACACCAGTTCCACTGGCTTATTGAACCCTAACTGTCCAACCAGGTAAGAGGGTTTCATGTTGTTTACGCCATAAACAAACACATCCACCAACGAAACACCACCTCAACTGGCCTATTGAACTCCAACTAAGCAATCAGGGGATAAGGCTTCATGCTGTTTGCCCCATATGCAAACCCAGCCATCAACAGAACACCACCTCTACTGGCCTGTTGAACCCCAACTGTGCAACCAGGGAATAGGGTTTCATGCTGTTAACGCCATATGCAAACCCAGCCATCAACAGAACACCACCTCCACTGGCCTGTTAAACCCCAACTGGGCAACCAGTGGAAGGGGTTTCATGCTGTTTACGCCATATGCAAACGCAGCCATCAACAGAACACCAGTTCCACTGGCTTATTGAACCCTAACTGTCCAACCAGGTAATAGGGTTTCATGTTGTTTACGCCATAAACAAACACATCCACCAACGAAACACCACCTCAACTGGCCTGTTGAACTCCAACTAAGCAATCAGGGGATAAGGCTTCATGCTCTTTACCCCATATGCAAACCCAGCCATCAACAGAACTGCACCCGCCCTGGCCTGTTGAACCCCAACTTTTCAACCAGGGAATAGGATTTCATGCTGTTCAGCGCCATATGCAAACCCAGCCATCAACAGAACACCACCTCTACTGGCCTGTTGAACCCCAACTGTGCAACCAGGGAATAGGGTTTCATGCTGTTAACGCCATATGCAAACCCAGCCATCAACAGAACACCACCTCCACTGGCCTGTTGAACCCCAACTGGGCAACCAGTGGAAGGGGTTTCATGCTGTTTACGCCATATGCAAACGCAGCCATCAACAGAACACCAGTTCCACTGGCTTATTGAACTCTAACTGTCCAACCAGGTAATAGGGTTTCATGTTGTTTACGCCATAAACAAACACATCCACCAACGAAACACCACCTCAACTGGCCTGTTGAACTCCAACTAAGCAATCAGGGGATAAGGCTTCATGCTCTTTACCCCATATGCAAACCCAGCCATCAACAGAACTGCACCCGCCCTGGCCTGTTGAACCCCAACTTTTCAACCAGGGAATAGGGTTTCATGCTGTTCAGCGCCATATTCAAACCCAGCCATCAACAGAACACCACCTCCACTGGCCTGTTGAACCCCAACTATGCAACCCCAACTGGGCAACCAGTGGAAGGGGTTTCATGCTGTTTACGCCATATGCAAACGCAGCCATCAACAGAACACCAGTTCCACTGGCTTATTGAACTCTAACTGTCCAACCAGGTAATAGGGTTTCATGTTGTTTACGCCATAAACAAACACATCCACCAACGAAACACCACCTCAACTGGCCTGTTGAACTCCAACTAAGCAATCAGGGGATAAGGCTTCATGCTGTTTACCCCATATGCAAACCCAGCCATCAACAGAACTGCACCCGCCCTGGCCTGTTGAACCCCAACTGTTCAACCAGGGAATAGGGTTTCATGCTGTTCAGCGCCATATGCAAACCCAGCCATCAACAGAACACCACCTCCACTGGCCTGTTGAACCCCAACTATGCAACCAGTGGAATAGGGTTTCATGCTGTTTACGCCATATGCAAACGCAGCCATCAACAGAACACCAGTTCCACTGGCTTATTGAACCCTAACTGTCCAACCAGGTAATAGGGTTTCATGTTGTTTACGCCATAAACAAACACATCCACCAACGAAACACCACCTCAACTGGCCTGTTGAACTCCAACTAAGCAATCAGGGGATAAGGCTTCATGCTGTTTACCCCATATGCAAACCCAGCCATCAACAGAACTCCACCCGCCCTTGCCTGTTGAACCCCAACTTTTCAACCAGGGAATAGGGCTTCATGCTGTTCAGCGCCATATTCAAACCCAGCCATCAACAGAACACCACCTCCACTGGCCTGTTGAATCCCAACTGGGCAACCAGTGGAAGGGGTTTCATGCTGTTTACGCCATATGCAAACGCAGCCATCACCAGAACACCAGTTCCACTGGCTTATTGAACCCTAACTGTCCAACCAGGTAATAGGGTTTCATGTTGTTTACGCCATAAACAAACACATCCACCAACGAAACACCACCTCAACTGGCCTGTTGAACTCCAACTAAGCAATCAGCGGACAAGGCTTCATGCTGTTTACCCC
This sequence comes from Macrothele yani, assembly GCA_039090855.1. Classification (NCBI taxonomy): domain Eukaryota; kingdom Metazoa; phylum Arthropoda; class Arachnida; order Araneae; family Macrothelidae; genus Macrothele; species Macrothele yani. The sequence continues at coordinate 5,481,277 of CM076999.1, read as the reverse complement.
ATATGCAAACCCAGCCATCAACAGAACTCCACCCGCCCTGGCTTGTTGAACCCCAACTTTTCAACCAGGGAATAGGGTTTCATGCTGTTCAGCGCCATATGCAAACCCAGCCATCAACAGAACACCACCTCTACTGGCCTGTTGAACCCCAACTGTGCAACCAGGGAATAGGGTTTCATGCTGTTAACGCCATATGCAAACCCAGCCATCAACAGAACACCACCTCCACTGGCCTGTTGAACCCCAACTGGGCAACCAGTGGAAGGGGTTTCATGCTGTTTACGCCATATGCAAACGCAGCCATCAACAGAACACCAGTTCCACTGGCTTATTGAACTCTAACTGTCCAAATAGGTAATAGGGTTTCATGTTGTTTACGCCATAAACAAACACATCCACCAACGAAACACCACCTCAACTGGCCTGTTGAACTCCAACTAAGCAATCAGGGGATAAGGCTTCATGCTCTTTACCCCATATGCAAACCCAGCCATCAACAGAACTGCACCTCCCCTGGCCTGTTGAACCCCAACTTTTCAACCAGGGAATAGGGTTTCATGCTGTTCAGCGCCATATTCAAACCCAGCCATCAACAGAACACCACCTCCACTGGCCTGTTGAACCCCAACTATGCAACCAGTGGAATAGGGTTTTGTGCTGTTTACGCCATATGCAAACCCAGCCATCAACAGAACACCAGTTCCACTGGCTTATTGAACCCTAACTGTCCAACCAGGTAAGAGGGTTTCATGTTGTTTACGCCATAAACAAACACATCCACCAACGAAACACCACCTCAACTGGCCTATTGAACTCCAACTAAGCAATCAGGGGATAAGGCTTCATGCTGTTTACCCCATATGCAAACCCAGCCATCAACAAAACACCACCTCCACTAGCCTGTTGAACCCCAACTGTGCAACCAGGGAATAGGGTTTCATGCTGTTCAACGCCATATGCAAACCCAGCCATCAACAGAACACCACCTCCACTGGCCTGTTGAACCCCAACTGGGCAACCAGTGGAAGGGGTTTCATGCTGTTTACGCCATATGCAAACGCAGCCATCAACAGAACACCAGTTCCACTGGCTTATTGAACCCTAACTGTCCAACCAGGTAATAGGGTTTCATGTTGTTTACGCCATAAACAAACACATCCACCAACGAAACACCACCTCAACTGGCCTGTTGAACTCCAACTAAGCAATCAGCGGATAAGGCTTCATGCTGTTTACCCCATATGCAAACCCAGCCATCAACAGAACTCCACCCGCCCTGGCCTGTTGAACCCCAACTTTTCAACCAGGAAATAGGGTTTCATGCTGTTCAGCACCATACTCAAACCCAGCCATCAACAGAACACCACCTCCACTGGCCTGTTGAAGCCCAACTATGGAACCAGGGAATAGGGTTTTGTGCTATTTACGCCATATCCAAACCCAGCCATCAACAGAACATCAGTTCCACTGGCTTGTTGAACCCTAACTGTCCAACCAGGTAAGAGGGTTTCATGTTGTTTACGCCATAAACAAACACATCCACCAACGAAACACCACCTCAACTGGCCTGTTGAACTCCAACTAAGCAATCAGGGAATAAGGCTTCATGCTGTTTACCCCATATGCAAACCCAGCCATCAACAGAACACCACCTCTACTGGCCTGTTGAACTCCAACTGTGCAACCAGGGAATAGGGTTTCATGCTGTTTACGCCATATGCAAACCCAGCCGTCAACAGAACACCACCTCTATTGGCCTGTTGAACCCCAACTGGGCAACCAGTGGAAGGGGTTTCATGCTGTTTACGCCATATGCAAACGCAGCCATCAACAGAACGCCACTCCCACTGCCCTGTTGAACCCCAACTGTACAACCAGGGGATGGGGCTTCATGCTGTTACATTAAGTGGATAGAAGAAAGTACTCCTCTGGTTTCTACTACATTGAGTGGGCTTTACGATGAAAGTACTTCTCGCAAGTTTTTACTACACTGAGTGAATGGAAGAAAGTTGCCTTCTCTGATGAATCACGTTTCTACTACATCAAGTGGATGGGAGAAAGGTGTGTCTTCGCTGGTGAATTGTGTTTCTACTACATCGAATGGATGGATGGATTGTACAGTACTGCTTCTGTTGGCCTGTACGAGTTCACCTTTCACATCAACCTTTCGCTGTCCTGGGCAGTTTTGCCTCAGAATCGTTTTTTGACCACTTTCACGCCAGTGCTGATGCACATTAACTGCAGTGGCTCTCCGAGCTCCCACAATCTGTCCTTTCTCAAAGTCCGATAAATCCTTTCATTCACCCATCACGCTCCGAAATTTACTACCTAATGCTCCACTCACACCTTATATATGCTACGTCGGTCGATTAATGACGCCGGGCCGCTTCCACCCTTAACAGAGGTGGTCATGTTTTAGTGATCACTCGATGTATGTTTGAACATTCATCGAAATACCTACATTTTACGTACTATGTTTTAAAATGAAAATAATGTGCATGTACTGTATGCATTCGCACGTACTGTATTGTTTCTCGCTGTAAAGCAATAGCAAAAAATAAAATATTTAATCAAAGAGCACCATTTTAATTATACACTGTACGTATGTAATAAATATTTTTTATTGTGAGACTAGTTAGGCTTATAATTCAAACTCCCGAATAGCGGATACCTCCCAATAGCGGATACCTACCGAATAGAGGATACCTTCCAATAGCTGATACCTACCGAATAGCGGTTACCGTCCAATAGCGGATACCTACCGAATAGCGGATACCTTCCAATAGCGGATACCTACCGAATAGCGGATAACTTCCAATAGCGGATACCTACCGAATAGTGGATACCTACAGAATAGCGGTTACCGTCCAATAGCGGATACCTACCTAATAGCGGATACCTCCCAATAGTGGATACCTACCGAATAGCGGATACCTTCCAATAGTGGGCAAATGTTGAAGTCCATGGGCGTCCGCTGTTCCAAGCCTTTACTATACTATCTCAATATCTGGGCATGCAAGAAATTTTTTTAATAAAAAATTCATCTCACTGTAGAGATGAATTTTGTTTCTTTGTTTTTCTGGCTCTAGGAACTTTGGGCATTTTTAGTGTAATACTCTATTGTATTGCTGTAACCACAATTATTATTAATTTTCTTTTTCTTCTTTTTTAGGTAAGGAAATGTTGCATTTTGTGAAAGAAATTAGAGACTTCGTGCATTTCTCGCTTTAGAGATTTCCGGTTTGTTCTTTTTTTATTTTATTTTAGACTGAAACTTACTTCTAAGCATCTTGAGGATAACCCTAATTTTCCTGTTTTGCTATATTGCATGCTAAACTGTAACGATGAGTAAAAAAATTGTATTTTTGCTGCCCTTGTGATGTCAGTTTGTATAATTAGTTCTGCATCACCTAGAATCAAAATGGTTCGTACTTTTCGTATAATATTAACCAGTTCTATTATTTTTGCCATATTTTTGTTCATACGTACGAATGTCAGGAAACTCAAATTAACAAAAGCACAAACTGTGTTTTCGAAATTTCATGGAGTTACAAGATATTATCTTCGCATGATCATACATAATTTTTGCTGACATAAATATTTGTCTAATTGCCTATGTATTTCACAAGTCGCTTGTCGCACGCAATTATTTACATGTACGAGCGGTCATTCATTGAATTTACACTCCCTTTATTTTTTGAGTGATTTATTCCTTTGTTTAACCTTGATATCCGGAGCTCGCGCTTTCTTCTCAATAATCTTTCGAGTTGCTGTACTGTCTGTTGATGCATTCTGGGTAGAAAAACTGCAGCAGAAAAGTCGTTTTTTAGAAAAATTCGAAATTTTGTGAATCAACATATTTAATTATACCAAAAAATTTTCGTGCTATGAGTTACACATGTATATTTAATTACCGAAATTCGAAATTGTGTGAATCATATTTAATTAGAAAAATTCTAAATTGTGTGAATCATCATTATGTAATTAGAGAAATTCAGAATTGTGTGAATCATTGTGTTTAATTAGAGAAATTCGAAATTATGTGAATCATCACATTTCATTAGAGAAATTCAAAATTGTGTGAATCATCATATTTAATTACAGAAAATCGAAATTGTGTGAATCATTGTGTTTAATTAGAGAAATTCGAAATTATGTGAATCATCACACTTCATTAGAGAAATTCAAAATTGTGTGAATCATCATATTTAATTACAGAAAATCGAAATTGTGTGAATCATTGTGTGTAATTAGAGAAATTCGAAATTGTGTGAATCATCACATTTCTTTAGAGAAATTAAAAATTGAGTGGATCATCATATTTAATTACAAAAATTTAAAATTGTGTGAATCATATTTAATTAGAAAAATTCGAAATTGCGTGAATCATCATATTTAATTAGAGAAGTTCGAAAATGTGTGAATCTTCACGTTTAATTAGAGAAATTCAAAATTGTGTCAATCATCATATTTAAAGTATTTATACGTTAAATGTCGCCGGTTCAAACATTCTGAATTGCCCATAAGGTTGAATTTTTCCTGTTTCGTTTATACGTTCTTCTCAATTATCTGTTAATTTTACTGGGTCCCTTGAAAAATGTATAAACGAGGTTCCACTGTAATTACAGAAATCCGAAATTGTGTGAATCATCATCATCTCCGAAGCTCTATATGATTGCGGCATTTTTTTTTAGTCATATTTATAGATGTAACGATTTCCTATCTGAAGGATAACGGGCAAAGAAATAAAAAATAAAAGATTGAACTGCAAAAAGCACCATTATTTGGAGAGACTTATTTGAGGTCGAGAAGAAGTTCTAAAAGATCTTTATTAAAAAAAATAATTTACTCTCTATGTATTGCGAACTTTTAGCAAGTCGAAGCGTTAACTTTCGAACATAAAGTGTTGATTAACGGGTTTGTTTTTTTTCACTTTTGCAATTCTTCCTTGTGTAGTGACATAAAAAAAGGAAACGACGTTTTCATTGTTCATTGTTGTCTTGTCTTTATATATAGTTTATTGAGGAAGAGTTTGGGGGTTATAACACCTTTTTTTTTTTTTTTTTTCCAACTGAAAAGTGCACCTGTTGAATTTCCTTGACTGTAAGCAATAAAATGCTCCCCTGCTGAATGATATTTTGTGTGAAGTGCGACTACAGTTCCTTCCCTTCCGGGAAACACCCTCATAATTGTGTGCTTGATGTACGAGCCCCCCAAATAAAAGAAAATCGTGACCTACTTGGGGCCAAATATGGGTCTCACTAGAAGAAAGACCTTTGCACCTGTGGATTGTACCTTTAGTACTTTTCACTGTCATTCACTTTTGATATTTTGAGAAGAGCAACAATCTCTCTCTTCCCTGGAAGCAATTCCAAATCCCTCTCCCCCACAAACTCACTCACCCCCTATCGTCTTCCTCCCCACACATAACCGTCTGACGGCGAGATTTTGTACCTCGCGGAATTCTTGACCCAAAGCTGCAACAATATAAACAAGTAAGTAAACTGCGAAAATCTAGGTCACGATGCTGTCTTAATAAGCCTGCAACATCATTTTCCTTTAGGGGAAAGAGGGCAAAGCCCTCTACTTGCTCTGCTGGAGGTCCCCCAATTGCTAGCTTACGTTTCAAAACAGATCTTCCTTTTGATTACAGTTCCGCTTGTAAATACACTGAAACGCTCAAGCGTTTTTCCAGCGGATGGCCTTAAAGAACGTATAAATGCAAAAAGCGTATAAACAAAATTTTAAAATGTTGTATTCTATTGTAAAAATTTATGCTTTAAAGGAATATAATATTTATTTAAAAACGAACTGGCTGTGAAAAAATTAGACCGAGTGATTGCTGAATTATGATAACCCTATGAAAAGTGGATGCGGCCCCTTGACCACGTGATTTCCGAGAGGGCGCAATTAGTCGACCGACGTGGCGTATATAAGGTGTGAGTGGAGCAACAGGTAGTAAAATTCGGAGCGTGATGGGTAAACTGAAGGGTTTATCTGACTTCGAGAAAAGAAACTTTGTGGGAGCCTCGATTTCCCAAACGGCTGGACTGGTGGGTTGTTCGCGAGGGAAAGGACAGAATGTGGGAGCTCGGAGAGCATGTGCCTCGGTTTCCCCAACGGCTGAACTGGTGGGTTGTTCGCGAGGGAAAGGGCAGATTGTGGGAGCTTGGAGAGCATGTGCCTTGATTTCCCAAATGCATAAACCGGTGGGTTGTTCGCGAGGGAAAGGAGATATTGTGTGAGCTTGGAATGCGGGTGTCTCGATTTCCCAAACGGCTGAACTGGTGGGTTGTTCGCGAGGGAAAGGACAGATTGTGGAAGCTCGGAGATCGGTTGCGTCGATTTCCCTAACGGCTGAACTGGTGAGTTGTTCGCGAGGGAAAGGACAGATTGTGGGTGCTCGGAGAGCGGGTGCCTCGATTTCCCAAACGGCTGGACTGGTGGGTTGTTCGCGAGGGAAAGGACAGATTGTGGGAACTCGGAGAGCAGGTGCCTCGATTTCCGAAATGGCTAAACTAGTGGGTTGTTCGCGAGGGAAAGGACAGATTGTGGGTGCTGGGAGAGCGGGTGCCTCGATTTCCCAAACGGCTGGACTGGTGGGTTGTTCGCGAGGGAAAGGACAGATTGTGGGAACTCGGAGAGCAGGTGCCTCGATTTCCGAAATGGCTAAACTAGTGGGTTGTTCGCGAGGGAAAGGACAGATTGTGAGAGCTTGGAGAGCATGTGCCTCGATTTCCCAAATGCATAAACCGGTGAGTTGTTCGCGAGGGAAAGGACATATTGTGTGAGCTTGGAAAGCGGGTGTCTCGATTTCCCAAACGGCTGAACTGGTGGGTTGTTCGCGAGGGAAAGGACAGATTGTGGGTCCTCGGAGATAGGGTGCCTCGATTTCCGAAATGGCTGTACTGGTGAGCTATTCGCTAGTTTCCGTAGTTAAAGTGTATCAGGACTGGAGTGAAAATGGTCGAACAACGACGCGGGGGGAAAACTGTACAGAACAGCGGAAGGTTGATGTGAAAGTTGAGCGCCGGTTCGAGGACTAGCACAGGCCAACAGACTCAGCACTGTTCAACAGTTCGCTACCCAATACAACAGAGGTCAACCCGGAACAGCATCTGTCATGACCATGAGTCACACTCTCGCAGGTATAGGCCATAACAGCAGACGACCCCGACAATCCCCTTTCCTATCCACGGTTCATCATCACAAAAGACACGCCTAGTGCAAAGATCATGCAAGTTGGACGTCGAATGACTGGAAAAAGTGTGCTGGTGTGAGGAGTGGCGTTTATTACTCCACTCCGTGGATGGTCGTGTACGTATTTCGCTCAAACAACATGAGGCAGTCGATCCATCCTGCATGGTCTCCACAGTGCAAGCCGGTGGAGAGGGTTGTATGGTGTGGGGCATGTTTACCTGGCAGGAACTCAGATCTCTGGTGCATGTAGAATAACACATGACTTGTGTCCAGTATCATGAATGGTTTGCTGACTCTGTACAGCCAGCAATGTTGAACTTTTTCCAAAGTGACGACGTTGTCTTCCGAGATGACAATGCGCCGAGCAACGTGTCCAATGTTGTGCAGGAATGGTTTGAGGAACTTAGTTTAAACTTCTAGCATATCGATTGGCTTCAGAACTCCGCCGATGTCAATCCCATACAGCACTTATGGAAAGGCATCTCAGGCGTCTAGATACACCATCACCTCTAAACTGCATTGAAGGCTGCATTATAGACAGCTTGGTTGGCCTTACCTCCCACCTGCTTCCAGCATCTTACTGAATCAATACCACATCGGATAGCTGCTATACTGAGGGCGAAAGGAGGACCTACCAAGTATTAGGTAGGTGGTCATTATTCAGTGATCACTCGGTGTATGTTGAATGGACGCCACGTCGGATAGCTGCTGTACTGAAGGTGAAAGGAGGAATATTGCGAATTCGTTTTCGTAAATGTACGTTTTATGTAATTCATAAATTTATGTTTTCAACGAACGATTTTTTTATTTATTTTAAGGGAACTTCACTCAGCTCAACGAGTGAATCAATTTAAAGACGCTCTCCAAAGTATTGTGCTGTCCTTTTTGTTTTGAAAGGCGATTGTTTAATTAATATATTTACACATTCATGTCACATTCTGTTACATTTTTAACGTTGTATCGTTTTTTTCACGGTCCGAAGCCACATTTGTTCTAAATAGGAATTATATTTTATCTTACTTCCGGTTATTTTTAGCAGCGAATTCCTCCAATCTTGTGTATTCAACGTATGAATGAGTACATTATGTTCACATAGCGTTGCTTTTTTTTTTTTTTTCAAATGCTAGATAATTTTGTAACGAAGACATCCATTTTATACTCTTATAATTCTTATTTTTTTCAACACAACGATTTTTTAATGTCTTTCCGGGACTTTTGTTTGAAGCGGTTTAGTGTATGTTAAAACGAAATATTACACAGAAATTATTTCTTGTTATTAATGGGAATGGAGTGAGTGTGTTTCATGGCTGTTTATATTCTCGATCCTTCGTGTGTTAGTTTAGAAATTTTGCAGCGAAATGAGTTTCTGTAAATACATGAGATTAACTGACTATTTCTTACAGTTCATTAATTATTTATAATTTTCCTCAGACGGTAATCCTCGTCGATGCAGTATTTCATTAGGAAATTAATCCGGCTCTCAACATATGTTTTTTTTTTTTCTTTTTTTTTTAACATCCACTAAAGCAACATGACGGCGATGCCGTCGTCTTCAACTAATTGGTACCACGAAAGACTCTGCACGTGTTGCTTCAGCGCACGCGCAGTCCCGCTGCTTCCACCTCCTATTGGGGTTGCTTCGGTTGCCAGCTACGGGCCACTTGCTTGGAGGCCCGTAGTTCATGGCGATGCTACAAGGCCGTCAATGGCTGCGAACTGATGGCGCTACCACTAACGGATCGCTTTGTAAGTGACAGATTTCAGCCAGCAGTAAACCATCACTGACAGCTGGTGGTCGGCAGTTTCCCAACACTTCTGTTTTTACTGGCGTCGTTCGTTTATTTTCAGTTTTTGCTGTTTTCTTGATAACATATCAAGCTTCAGAATATATTTCACAGCAACACCAGTTTTCACCAGTTTCTAATGAGCTAAAAGTTTTCGAAATGCGGGTGTTGATTTCATCACTGCCTCTCAGAAGGAAGGAACACTCATGAAATCAGCATTCACATTTTGGAAACTTACAACTAACTCATCACAAGCTTATGAAAATTGGTGTTGGAAACATATTCCAGTTTCTTAATGAGACGAAACAACTTCCATCATTCACTTTTCCCCTTTTTGTTTTCAACAAGAATGTATTTGTTAGCCTCAACGCCTATTTCAATCTCCTTAATCTTGAATTAATCCATATTAACAAATGAGGCATTAATTCCGACACGACATTAAAATGTCGTGTCGGAATTAATTTGTGGGAGTGTTCGTAGTCAGAATAGGAAAAGCTAAAATATAAATAAATTATTTTAAAGAGAAAGTATTCTGATAAGCTTTTCCGAAGTGAGCGGTATGGGCTCACAAAAGAATTGATTTTTGAAAGATAAATATATTATATTAATTCCGACACGACATTGAATGTCGTGTCGGAATTAAGGGAATTAATTCTTTTGTCGTATCGGAATTAATTTGTGGGGGTGTTCGTAGTCAGAATAGGAAAAGCTAAAATATAAATAAATTATTTTAAAGAGAAAGTATTCTGATAAGCTTTTCCGAAGTGAGCGGTATGGGTTCACAAAAGAATTGTTTTTTTTGAAAGATAAATATATTAAATTAATTATTTTGTCGTGTCGGAATTAAAGGAATTTTTGAAAGATAAATATATTAAATTATTTCCGACACGACATTAAATGTCGTGTCGGAATTAAAGGAATTAAGCTTATTATACATTAATTCCGACACGAATCACCAAACAAGCAGACGGCAGACGTTTGCTTGTATTAGATGTACAAATAAGTTTTAAAGCGTTTTTTGTGTGACGTATACCGCTAATTTACATATCCGACATTTTTCCGCGTTGTTGTCATGTGACCGTAACTGGTCCAGAGTATAAAATGCGACAGAGAAGTTTGCCCAATAGTCAAACGCACTTGCATATCGGTAGGTGAAAAATGGCAAGCGATACTGCATTTATTCGAAACTGCATTCGTTACGAATTTCATCAAAGAAAACGTGCTTTAAAAGCATGTGCATTGATCTGTTCTGTTCTGGGGGAGAATATTGTATCGAAAAGCACGTGTGAGTTTTGGTTTAGACGGTTTAAAGCAGGTGATTTTAATATTAGCGATCGAGAACGTAACGGCGCGCGCAGCAGAAGGTTGCACAACAGGAACTGAAAGCATTGCTGGATCAAGATTCGTCTCAGACGTAAAATGAACTAGCTGAACAACTGGGGTTATCTCAACAAACCATTTCCAATCGTTTGCGCGCAATGGGAAAGATTCAGAAGGAAGGAAAATCGTTGCCACATGACCTGAGCCAGAGGAAAAGGATGAGCGTGTCACGAAGTGTTTGAATCTGTTGAATCAACAACACACAAGGTCTTTCCTGTGAAAAATTGTTACGGGTGATGAAAAGTGAATATGGTACGACAATCCCAAACGCAAAAATACTGGGTATTGCTTTTCGGTGTCCAAGTCACCGAAACGGAATATTCAGTCCAAGAAAGTTCGCTGTGCATCTGGTAGGATATGAAGGGTGTGCTCTATTATGAACTATTAGAACAGGGTCAAACTGTTACTGCTGATCGCTACAAGCAACAAGTGCTGCGATTGAACTAGGAAATCTATCGGAAACGTCCATTCACAGGCAAAGGATTGCGTCCGGTGAACTTACTGCATGAGAACGCTGTCGCGAAATAAGTCAAGGAAACGTTATTGACGCTTGGCTGGGAAGTTTTGGAGCAATCGGCGTGTGGTCCCGATATAGCTCCTTCAGACTATCATTCGTTCCGATCGATGCAACATGATTTGTCTGCTATACGGTTCCTGGCATGTGAAGAAGTGCAAAAATGGGTTGACGATTTCAACGCGTCACACGACGAAGTATTTCTTTATGGCTGGAATCCGTAAGCTGCCCGAGCGATGGCGGAAGGTAAAAGATAATGACGGCGCATATTTTGATTCGCAAAGGTATTGTTGTTTCCTCTCAAATTGCATGTTGCTTTGTCTTAAGACGTTTTCAGACTTATTTGTACACCTAATATCTTGCTCCGGACAATCGCACTGAAAACAAACGCAAAGGAAGTATCGTTTTGCGATATAGTATCGTGAGTCTAGCGTCTTCGCCGTATCGTCGGTCGGTGGAAATCTTCTTTGCTTAAAGAAAGAGACGGCAATTGTTTGTATGACAAATCATTTTTCACTCAGCTGCACTAGTATGGAGTACGAAATTCCACAGTATGCATTTTTTTTTTTTTGAATTTGCTTTATTTGCTTTTAAAAAATAAAACCGGGTAGAAATCGAGTGAGGAACACCTTGACCCGATCCGTTGGTCCGCTGACCTGTGACCCGTTTTGTTTTCCGGTTAGGAGACGTAAGTGCAGATGCTGTAAATTTCGATGTGTACTTTGCTTCGCATCTTTGCTCTTAGAAAGCGTTTTGATTTTTCTTTCTCGGCTACTGATTACCGCGAAAGACTATTTTGTGTTAGTTTTCTTCTTTAATACAAACGCACTATTTCCTGGCTAAAAGCATATCTCATTTCCCATACTGCTTCTAAAAGTCCGATTTGAAACATTGCGTTTTTATTTCGGGAAATCCCCTGTTTATTTTCTATTGACGGGACGCACATGAGATAAAGGCAGATAACAGTGAGAGCACATGTCCGCGTAGCTTAGTTAGGAGAGCACCTTCTTCCGAAGTGAGGGGACCCGGGTTCAGTGCCCGGCGCGGACAAACTTGTACGTTATATTATCAACGAGTTCCTTTTGTCTTTCCTGGTTACACCAAGCCTGCTTCTTTCAGCTCTCTGCAGTCTGTGTATGTCTTTTTTAGTTAAGGTCCACGTCTCTGCTCCGTACGTAAGCACTGGGAGGATGCATTGATTAAACACATTTCTTTTAAGACATAATGGCATATTGCTCTTAAAAATTGTGCTGTTTCTTCCAATAGCTCTCCAACCAAGTTTTATACACCATTTAATATCTTCATCAGTGTGACCCGCGATTGATGTCTGGTGCCTAAGGTAAATGTAGGGATTGGTTATCTCCAGCTTTTCCCCATCCGTTGATAAATCTTCACTTCGGGTGGCCTAGTGGTCAGCGTTCGTGACTGCCATGCAGATAACCTCAGGTTCGATCCTGGGCAGGTACGAACGTTCGAACCACGAAATATCCGCCGTGCGTCGGATGGGCACGTTAAGCCGTCGGACCCCGGGTACTGGCCACCCGGTAGTAAATAAAGGCGTCTTCTACCTCACTTCCGTGTGACTTTCCTATTGGGCACTCTAGCCCAAATCTCCTAGCTTCCTGTTTCTAAGGGTTGTTGAAGGCCTGGGGTCAGACACTTCCTTCCCAAAATCCTCTACATATGATCTGATCTGAAATTTTCATTTCTTGTAAAAGCATTGCATTTCAATTTTTGTCTTCTGAAAATTAATTTTTAATTCCATTTCCTTACCCTTCTCAGCAAGTTCCTGGATCGTTACTCTGCAGCTCCGAAGTATTGTTTCGAAAAACTCTCAAGGGTTCTGTGAATTTTTTTTTTTTCCCCAAAAATTAAACGGAAATAAAGCTGGGTCGAAACCGGGTCAGAAACACTTTGACCTGGCCCGTTTGACCCGCAAGAATTTGTCGACCCGGTGGCCCGTGACTCGTTTCCATCTCTGGTCGAATCCCGCCCGGCGTGGCATGTATGCTGTGTTTGTCGTACGACACTGGCTCTCTGCCTTCCCTGCAGTCAGTGATCCTAAATTAGGGACGGGCGACTGCTTACAGCCCATTGATTTGCTCACGGTGGTCGTTAAAAATCCAATCACAATCACATACATTACAAAAGAATAAAGTGCTGCCATCTAGGGACGGAAACTAGCCCTGCTTTGTTTATACGTTTTTCAATTCTTTGTGTAAATTTTACTTAGTTCCTTAAAAGACGTATAAATGGGGTTCCATTGAACGTAAATTTATTCCAACTGCGTCATTCATTTAGAACCGAAATATAAAATGATACTTAAAATAGGGAAACTATACTAGTAATGCGAATTTATGGGCGTAAAACAGAGCTTAAAGTTTCAAAACATTAGCACATCAACTATACTTCGATTCACCCTAAGGTGACACTGAAAGGGAAGTTACGTGAAACTATCCCAGCGACTAAAAGTAGTTTCCAACATTTTCCGTGAAAACCAACGCATTAATTGCCCAAAATCATAATATTATATATATTGTCCTTGCTGTTTACCTTTAAGCACATATAGTTATTTTAGACAAATCTAAAAATGAACTATTTTCAGAAATTAAATTTTAAAATTAGACCAAAACGCGCATGCGTAGATATGCAGTGTTTAGGAGGCAAGGATGCCAATGAGTAGTTGGGGGAAGTGATTGACAGCTGCTAACAGCAGGACACAGTGGGGAGTGACGCGGATAAACACAACTCTCGAACGGTTCAGTGACTTTATTTTTTTTTCAGGTTTAACGACCACCATGAGCTATAAGCAGCCACCCGTCCCTAATTTAGGGTCACTGGCTCCAGGGAAGGGAGAGAGCCAGTGCCGTAAGACAAACACAACATCCATGCCTCACCGGGATTCGAACCCGGACCCCTTTCGGACGAATGAACAGAGGCCATCGGGGGCAGCCCGGTTCAGTGACGTGCGTAGGCTCTTGTACCTTAAACTTCAGTGTCATTTTAGAGTGAATCGAAGTATAGATAGGTTTCTCAATGAAGGTAGACAGCAAACTGAATAGGCCGCTGGCGCAGTGGTCTAAGCGATGGCTGCTGACTATTCGATCGGAAAGGGTGTGGGTTCAAATCCCGGTGAGGTATGAATGTTGTGTTTGTCTTACGGCACTGGCTGTCTCCTTTTCCTGGAACCAGTGACCCTAAATTAGGGACGGGCGACTGCTTATACCCATTGAGTTGCTCACGGTGGTCGTTAAACCCCTAATAATAAAAAAAATGGAAAAAATTTGCATATGCGTAAATGTACTGCAGTGTTAAGATCTTTCAGGCTGATATCTATGAATAAGTTTTAAGCAGAGCCAGAAGCAGTTTATAGTGAAAACATGACTACTGAAGAAATAGCAGAATTGTTTTACTGTTTGTTCCTTTAAGACAAACAGTGGGTCGTCGTTCGTGAGTTATCAAAGGCAAGTTTCATCACATGGGAACTTCACAGGCAGTCAAAAACACAAGATGGACATTGTAGGACCCGAAAAGGGTGAATAACCTTCTGACGACTTTTGACCGGGTGTTGATTGCAAGCTTATGCCAGTGCAAGGTCAGATATTTCAATGTCGTGTTATACACTTGTATATCTTTTTTATAGGGAAAGAAAAAAAAAGTGAAGGGTGTAAGTGATAAGTTATCCCCGAGTGGGCGACTGAGAAAAATAATATCTTCGGTTTAAAAAGTTAATAATGGCGTTTGCAATGCGTAGAGATCACAAATGAGCATCAAAATGCTCAATTTTCGCAATACTTTTAACGAAAATGGAAAAGTAATTTGGTGTTCAAGAAATGTTCCAATTATCAAAGGTCGTATTAAGAGAATAAACGTAGTTTGTGACAAATATTTATTTTTTCAAGTCGAGCATGGTTTCGCTGGGTATTGACCTAGCTTCATCAGGACGAATGGCACGTAAATATTCAAATTGTATTTGATATCATAAATGGTGTTTACAGTCACGGGTTTTGGTTAGTTGTTTCCACCCGGGTTCCCCTCCTATCCCCCGAAAATCGTTTCCCCTAATGCATAATCTTGCCCTAAGGTTCTTTTGCCTTCTCTCTCGCGGCTTAGTCGTTTTCCATCAATCCTTTCTTTGAGGGTGGAGTGAGAAAAGGTCATTTGTAGACAACATCGTACTACAACTTCGGACAGTTTCAAACAAGAAACGCCGTACCGGTCAAGGATTTCGTACGGCAGTTAGCGTTTTAGCATTAGTT